>JBAJHX010000096.1:27261525-27274030 GCA_037176925.1 Amniataba percoides
GATAGATAGATAGATAGATAGATAGATAGATAGATAGATAGATAGATAGATAGATAGATAGATAGATATATACTTTGTTTATCTCCAAAAGAAATTCACATGTGTTTGACATGTGTTTACAGGTGTTTGACTTCACAAACTTTAACAACCAATGATACTTATGGAGCCTCTGTTCACTGGAGATTCTACAATGTCCTGCTGGGAGATAAAATGCAGGAATGGTTATGATAGCAACATCTGTCATGATGCAGCATCTGCACAGCATGCAGTGACAACTCCAACTGGCCTGGCAGGTCTGTTTAAAGTCCAGTCTATGCTTTAAAACTCCAGGACCTGCTGACAGCAATGCTTTCTATCTGTCTCGTCCTTGTTTCCCCGACTCTTTTTCTTTTTTCACTACAGTGGTAGAGTGAGAAGTCCTGTGGAATTTGGTTATGAAACAAAGACAAATACACTAAATGACTAAATATTTTAGAGCCTTGAAAACAGGCACAGAGGGAAGCTTAAGGAACCATCATGTAAACAATCTGGGCATTTTTCTGTGTGGATCCACCTCTAAACTGACTAGGCAGCAATATGTTCTGTAGAAACTCCCAGTGTGGTTCTTGCCAGTGAGTTCAGCCTCTCAGCAGGGCTGGTTGGGACTCACATATCCACACTCCACAGGCTACATCATGGGGTTGGCGGCCAGGCCAGCACATGCTCGTGCACTCTCTCACAGCCGATGGAAAGTTAATTAACTGCCTTTTGGAGGCGGTAGGTTTGTGATAGCCCGGCCACTGGTGTGTCCCTATTACTGTCTTTAACAGTGATGAATTAGCACTCGTTCCCTACTGCCTTTCTCCCATCATTGGCGGCCTCAGCCCAGGAGCTCTGTAGGCTGCTTGGTCCCTGTACATCATACATCAACTTGCTTCTTTACAGACAGGACAGTACACTTTTGGAGAAAACAGATGAGGAGCCAATAGATAATACAAACAAATCCATTAGAGTAAATCAAGGAAGCTCGTTAGTTTCTCTTACTTTAAAAGCCCAAACAACTGCTAGTTAGGATGTGATGTGAGGAGATAATTATGATGCAGCTGCAACAGAACAGTTGTCTGTTATCCAACTGCATCTTTATGTTTTACTCTGAGGGAAAAGAAACCAGGATTCTAGCAATAAAAACAAATCCTACAAATAATGATTAAAGGCAGGGTAATATGAGGAAATAACTGCGGTTGTATCAGAAGAAAACCCTTCATGGTTCAGAGGGTGAAACCTACACACACTGCTGATGCAGTGAGACCTTGACAGCTGGCTTGCCTCACCGTGAAGTCTTTGGCAGACATGAATACTATGATTCATCACACAGTCATCCCCCCTGACTGAGAGACAATAATCCTTTCTTTAATGGACACTAATAAATACAATTAGTAGTATTAATTGGTTCAAATGAAATAGGTTTTACTTTTCTACAACTTATAAAACAACTTTGGCTTTGACTAATTATTAAACTTTAGTTTCGGTTAACTCTTTTTCAATGCAGCAGGAAAATGTTTAAAGATGAATGAATTATAAAACAGTTTTCAGTGGTTGATTAGAAATCCCCATGACTAGTAAACTGACTTTGACATGCAAAATCAGTGGATCACCTCTTTAAAGCTATTGATAGTGAAAAGTATTGTTTTTTTCCTTCAATGCTCGGATTAGAAAACGGTGTTTTAACTTAAAACTCATACATACTGTAAGGAGTAAGAAGAAACTAACAGTGTGAAATAAAACATAATTACTGTAATTAGCATTTAACAGTGCAAAAATGTGCTCAGTAAAGGCCATCTACTCTGGGGAAAGATAATTTATTCCTGCCAGTGCCTGCTTGTGTTCAGATGAATGCAACTGGGGCAGAGTATTCACAGAAATCTATAAATATTCCCCCAGCGTCAATGATAGACATTGTGCTTATTTATGAATCCTATCCAGCTGAAAGTGCTGAATGCTGTGTCACAATCCCAAACAATCAAACAGATGTGCAACCTTTTTCTTGCTCCAGCACCATGCAGAAAACATGTTTTTGATTACAAACAATACAATACATACTTCTAAGATGGAAAGGAGACAGTGGCTTCACAATCAGGAGTGTGGGGGCAGAGACAACTAAACCCCAATCACGCTTTGTTAATGTTAATACCTTCAATTCAAACTCAAAGGAGGATGGTAATGATGGCAAGTGTTGTGCAACAGAGATAGACAGAGAACAAAATGGAGACATAAGCCACTGACAACTTAAATGATGTGGGGCTACAATGTGGGAGGGGGCAGATACATCAGTGAGCATATCCAAGTGTGCCCAGATGAAATGAAAGCAGAGTGGACTAAGTGGTGTGAGGCTAACTTTGTCCTTACACGGGCTATACACACTAAATGCCACTTCAATCCCAGTTCAGAGGCAAAGCAGGGCAGACATTTGTCAAGGTTATCGCGGGTTGAGTAAAGATCAAGATTCAGTGATGTATCTCAGGACAAAATCATAGCAATGTGAGCCAGAGGAAAATGAATATTTTGAGGATCTGGCTGTCCATGGATTGAATTAAGCAAAATCTGAATGACACATGGATATTTGTAAAACTCACACCTACAAAAGCCCTGAGAGATTAGGTGGAAAACTGCAGATTATTTCTTAATTTATCCTGATTAAGTCAGAAACTGACAGCACAACTCGAATTTTAGGATTTAAGATTGCAAGTCATTAAAATGGCTTTCTCCCTACAGAACATAGTGAAGCAAAGTCACAGTCCTTAATCCTTAGGGTTCCTCATCCAGGACTGTGAATATTTTACAATCTTATGAAAAATATCTGAGACCTGTTTGCCACACATATAATGGAAACACAGCAATATGTGTTGTCAACATGCAAAAAGGCATCAGTAAGCAGCTAATCCCTTTTCCACACCCATTCAGTCAGTCACAACTTTTTGCAAAGGCCTGAAGAACAATAGAGGAATGAACAGAGGAGACAATTACATTTCACTGCCTATGTCCTAATTGTAAAAGACTGACAGCTGCATTAGAGGTGGTGTTGTTCTAAAAGTGACAATCCATAAACGTGCCCACAATCATTTTTATGATTCTTCACTTACTGCAGCAGGCTATTCAGTTCACCTTCTAGTTTTTCCATTTGGAATCAATGTAAGATAAGATGTATTTAAGACGTTTGTCTTTAAATGTAGTTGCAACTTTGTGTTAACTAGCTCTGTTCAAGCAGTCCCTGGCCTTAATATCAAGTAAATTCTTGACAGCCCCACAAGCTGATCAAGTTAGTGTCTACACCACATTTGATTGAGTACAAAACATACCACATCCACAAATATTTGACCACTATCCTTGAAATTCTACTTGCAACACTATGATTGTATATAATAGAATAACATAAGACTTTGGAGACTTTTTCTTTCTTTTTTCCAAGTTTAAAGAAATCAAAATGGAAGCTGATGACAGCACTGTGCCTGTGACATGAGCAGTATGAACAGAAGGAGTGAAACTGAACCCAGGTCTCTTTATTGGCTCAGTATAAAGTTATTTCAAGTACAAGGACAAAGGTGACAGCACCACAGGTTCATTGGTGTCCACCACTATAAAGCAGGTATACATGGATGAATAGAGTTAGCTTCAACAACAGACCTCTCTTGCCTGTGCAGACTAAAGAAGAAAAATAAAAAGATGAACTTGATATTGCGTTTTATAGAAAAGCCATTTAGAGAGATCACTCTATGTCTTCTGATTTTCACCATCTAATGATGTAATACAGACCTCACACCACCACGCAGGGACCGTATTGACCAATACAACAGCCAAAAACAGAGTCACAGTCACAGTCAGAAAACACATCAGACACCAGAATAATTTGAAAGCCTGCAGTCACTCTCATGGAGCTTCCATTACAAAAGCAAAATGATGCAAAAAAGAACAGCACATCAAAAGCAAAACCAGATCACAACATAAAAACAAATATATTGTCTTCTCATATGTAGCCAGGATTGTGTGGGGTTGCTGAGTGAGACAAAATCTGATTTATCTGAGGGACCACTTTGGCAGTGGTGCACACCTGCAAATTAGTGAATCAAAAAAGCATATGCAGAACAGAGTTAACAGAACACACAGCCAAGACTACTGCAAAAATTCAAAATGAACATTTCCATAATAATGGAGAGTCCAAGACCAAACTATAGCTGAGGTGGAAAGTTCATTCTTTACCTTCAACCGTTAACAGTTGAGAAAACTCAGCACATGGTCCACTGAGTAGTGTTTCTGGAGCTGTGGGTCATATCACCACTGCAGTCTTTTTACTCTGAAGTGTCTAACTGCCACTCCAGCTGTAGGGGATTTGTAGAAGTGAGAATCTGAGTGGAACTGGCAACAAACCAGGGACAAGTCGGCTGCTCGCTCTGAACAGACATTATCTCTCTGATCCATTCAGTCAGCTAACCCATGTGGTTATTTCCCAAGTTAAAAGACATGGGTTGTTTTGCTTTTGAAAACAGCTAAGTTACAGGCCACTTCTGGGAAATGTAGTTAACCTTGAAAATTGTTTACAATTTTTGTTCACGATTATGGTGAATAAAGACATATTTTGCTTTATTATTATAAATAACAAATATATTAATTGGTCATCTTAAAAATGCACCAACTGATTCTGTCATAATAACACCAAAAGAGAATATAATTCAGCTCCTTCATTAAACTCTCTGTGAAGTATTTAAGTGTCTTTTGGCTCAGTTTGGTTCTACTAGACAATGTTAGCACCCATTTGCTGAAGGTAGTAGAGCAGCTAATAATCTAGAAACTTCTCAGTGGATGCTAAAAACCAGAACAGAGCAAAGAGAGTTGTTATACTAGTTTGTTAGGAAGCCAAATGCACAACTCTGCAAGTCTTTACTTCCACCCAATCCATAACAACTTGTAATGTAAGTATTGTCTCTTGTTGCAACCTTCACCACCACTGACACATCTAACAGAAACGTACATGTTTCCATAGAAGCACAATAATCTGTCTCTAAAGCTGTTCCACTGTACGGCAGTATACTGTTTCACAGTGTGATTTTACCTGTGCCAATTTGTCCCTTCCTCCATGCCCTTTAGTCTTTTAACATAATTGCATTCATTATGCAATGCACACACCCACTTCCTATTGTAAGTTCCACTGTAACTCATGTGCACTTGCTCTTCATTTTATCTGCCAAACACTTCCTAATAGAGCAGGACAGCTCAAGACCTCACTATAATCACCAGTGTTTAGCACCCATTGTTTGTGCTCTCTTCGTCTCAAAGTCTAATTAAAACCAATAAACATGGTGTAAAAAACAGGACTCATTAGGATTTTCACTATCTCCTTCCACCCCAGGCAAACAAACCTGCTTTTAGAACTGCACTCAAGCTCAGTGCTGGTTACATGATAGATATAGCAAGTGCAGCGTCAAGAATAAAAAGCCTTTGAAATTTCCATGAAGCTTTTGAAGCCCATGTCCCACTGCTCAACGCTCTCAGGGTTTTCATTTCTCCCCCATCTCTCCTCGTTTATTGAGGAGCACTCAGGGCCTCCCTCAGCATCTGTAATGAACTCCAAGGAACAGCATCCACAGAGAGAAGGATGACTGCATGGCCGGTCAGGCAGGGCAATACTGTACAGTATGTGGTGATAAAGATGCTTTATGCAAACATGCCGCTCGCAATGATCTACAAAGTTGCAGCAGTGCAGAAAGGCTTGTCACTCATTTTCTGAGATATCTTTCTACTCCTTCACCACTTGCGTAGAAATCCTGAAAGATAGAGGCAATTTGAAGGAAGAGATGTGTCATCACAGGGGTCTGTTCTGCCAGCTCTATCCCAGAAAGTAGCCTATTCCCCCACTGCGCCACTTTTTCACATTGGTGGTTGTGATGGGTGCTGTTCATTTTCTATCTGAGTGGATTTGGAGGCAGAGGAGGCCACCCACCATCTTGTGCACAGTATGTGGTGGAAATCATCACACGGAAAAGGAAAAGACTGACAAACATAAAAACACTCAACAGCAACGTGGGGAATAACAGGCTCAGAAATGAGATGTTTTATCAGGCTGAGTGATACTAACCAGCAGCAGAACACAAACTGTTGTAATGAGAAATAGTTTCAGCAAATTCACTTAAAAAGTTGGGATCTGATGAAACCAAAATAAGAACCCTTAGATTTACCCAAAAGATGCAGACTTCCATTTGCGACAGGGGTAACTTCTTCTACATGGAGGGGCAACAAGGTTTAGAGGGATCTCTGAGACTTCTACTGGCAATGAGGCGTGTCGCCTGCAACATAAAAAGAGAGGCACATTGAAGCGGTTCACAATGCACATTTCATCAAGTTGAACAAAATATAATTGGATGTTTTTGATCAAAATCAGACAGCAGGTGATGCATGGACAATGGTAACCACTGGGGCCAGTGGCATGTTTCTGTTGCAGCATGAATGAGGTGGACTTTAGCTGAGAGGGGCTCCATCAACATGCTAACTCCTACTGAGCTGAGGGTTGCATTTGGCAGAAAGAGAGATTACTTCTGTCCATTGCCCGCAGCGCTTTAATGCCTTTAAATCAGGGCCGAGAACTCTCATATATGCATTATCACAACGGGCTGAATCAGCACACACAGCTCAGTGCCAGGTAGCCAGCAGAGAGGAGGAGGAGAGAAAGAGAAGCAGGATATGAGACATGATCTGAATGTACCAGCCTGAGTATAATGTGACACAACAACAGAGGCTGTGGAGCACAGATATGAACAGGAAGGAAGCAGATTACAATGACGTCCTGTTATCTAATTGTGAGCACAATGACCTTCCCAGTTCAGATCTCTGAAATTCCAGAACATCACTACAGCAATACAATGGCAAGCAATACATGTTATTATTTTTAACAGGTAACTTACAGTATTGCACAAGACAGAAAAAATGATAAAATACATCCAAAGTGTAAGTAAGCATTTTAATCAGAAGACCAGCGATGATTTCTGAGCAGTTTACTTAGAAATCTGCTGAACACTGTGTATTCTTACTGTCACACGTTACGTTACAGGCATGGCCCCGGCCCCTTTAAGGACGTAAGCTGATGTGTTTATGTGACGTAGTACACCAGTTTTTTATGGGAGGAAGAGTATTGTAGTGGTGGTAAATTGCCTGTGGGAAGCGTCCACATGAAATACCAACAGAGATGGTGGGGAGTCAGGAACGCCAAAAAGTATTTATCTTAGTTTATAATTCAGATTCGAAGACAGCATGTTTTCTGCTGTTATAAAATAAAGCGGCTGCTATTCGAACTGCATTCATTGTGTGCTGCGGTGAGAAGACCTGGATGGATGGTTATCGGCCTGAGAACGAGCCAAACAACAAATAAATTAATGCCAGTGAGTTAAAACTACAGTTCGGAGCCGAGATACTGTCAAAGAAAGAAAGGAAAAAGTAAAAAGGTAACACACACAATGAACAGTTAATTTTTAATTATTTGATATACATCCTGTGTTCCTACCAATAGTGAAATCACGTCATGTCTGTGTGCTGTAAAGGACAGAGCTAGAAGGTTTAGTCTAGTTTTGTATTATAACAGAACGTGTTCCTATAAGTATGGTGTCCCTCCAGAGTTGCCGTAGGCCTGGGGTTGGTGGTGTTTTCCCGTAAAGTGTTGCTGTTTGTCGCAAAACAAAATAAACCCTGGTTGCTTGGTTACATTGGTGGCAGCAGTGATTGTTTACAAGCCGTTATGTGTACTGTCATTTCTTACTTTAGCTGCCTTGGTATAGCTAGTTGCCAGCTGACTCCATGCATGTTTCAAAGACTGTGCTCAGCTGCGTTACGGACATGTGGTGTGTTGATGGGGATGTTTGTCAAACAAGCAAGTGGCGGAGCTGCTGGTTGACAGGGTTGTGGAAGAGAGAGGTACTGGTTAGGAAGAACGGGGGACAGTAGAGATTTTGCATTGACTATTGTCGTCTCAACTCAGTGACAATCAAAGACTCGCAACCCCTCCCATGCGTGGACGACAGCCTTGATGTCCTGGTAGGCTCTGTCTGGTTCAGCACAGTTTACTTTTCCAACGGCTACTGGCAGGTGGACATGGCTCAGGAGGACCGACCTTTACGGTCCTTTATGACAGGCAGGGGCTTGTACCAGTGGTGGGCCATGCCTATGGGCCTGACCAACACCAATTGGGATAGCATGTGCCCTTTGAATGGACTGATGAGTGTGCCGCAGCGTTCACCTACCTCACATAGGTGCTCACCTCCTCGCCAGTGGTGATGATGCCTAATTTTGCTGGTCCTTTCAAGCTGTACACCGATGTTTCTAAGGACTCAGTGGGGGTGGTGCTGGCACAGGACAATGAGGGACATGAAAAGGTGATAGCCTATGCCAGCCAGGCCCTCATACACATGCAGAACTGATGGTCCACTTTTGACAGGGAGCTGTGGGCCATTGTGTGGACTGTGCGCAAATTCAAACACTATGTTGGACTCTCTCCCTTCTCTATTATAACAGATCATCGCCCACTGCTAGGCCTCCGGTGCATGGCTACTGATGATGACCCTACTGGATGGAGAGGCAGGTGTGTGACCCATTCGACTGGGTCATAATTCACAAGGAAGGTTCCCGCCATAAAAACGCTGATGCCTTGTCCTGCCAAGCTGTTTTCCCCAGCCCTGCTGATTCTGACTCCTCATTGGAGGGGACACAAAGTATTGCCTCGATGGGGGCTCTGGACCACGTTCCTGCCTATTCTCTCTGTGGCAGTGATGCTGAATTGCAGACACTGCAACGTGAGGACTCAGACATCAGTACTGTGCTGGCTTGGATGGAGCTGGGCATGATGAGACCCCCCCCACAGGTTCCACAGGGGGTCTTCAGCTTGCCTGAGGGAACTATGAGCTGAGTTTCATTATCTATCAGTCACTGGGAGGCTGCTGTGTCAAATTGAGCAGTCTGTGACCACAGGTGAGGGGCAGATTCAGGAGGTGGTCCACGCGTTCTTGGTTTCCCGAGCTTCTTCACCAGCTGCATGGGGGGCTGGCTTCTGCACACTTTTCAGCTGAGGGCATGTGGGAAAAGGCCAGGCAGTCATACTATTAGCCTGTCATCCTGAGGGACATAAAACAGTGGTGTGAGCAATGCAGGGCTTGTCAGACCCACAGGTACCCAGTCCCTGGACAGAGGGCTGCCATGGGGGGTCCCAGGTTAGCCACCCAATACAAAGGGTAGCTGTGGACATTCTGGAGGTGCCGTTGATTTATCTGGGAAATAGATACATATAGCCTACTGTAGTACAGTATAGAAATTGGAAGCAGGTGGAAACTGCTAGTTGGCCATACACAATGCCTACAAATACCTGTGATGCATCATTATTTACACTGAGCTTGTATATTGAGGTCATATGCAAAGTGAAAGACATTCTCATCTATAAACTACACTATATTGCCAAAATGATTCGCTCACCTATTCAAATAATCAGAATCAGGTGGTCCAATCACTTCCATGGCCACAGGTGTATAAAATGAAGCACCTAGGAATGCAGACTGCTTTTACAAACGTTTATGAAAGAATGGGTCGCTCTCAGGAGCTCAGTGAATTCCAGCGTGGAACTGTGATAGGAGCCAACTGTGCAACAAATCCAGTCGTGACATTTCCTGTCAGCTGTATTATAAGAAAGTGTGTGGGAACGACAGCAACTCGGCCACAAAGAGGAACAAAGAGAACAAAGAGGTCGCCAAATTTCTGCAGAGTCAATCGCTACAGACCATCAAACTTCACGTGGCCTTCAGATTAGCTCAAGAACTGTGCGCAGAGAGCTTCATGGGTTTCCACGGCCGAGCAGCTGCGTCCAAGCCAAACATCACCAAGTGCAATGCAAAGCTTTGGATTCAGTGGTGTAAACCATCACTGGACTCTAGAGCAGTGGAGACGTGTTCTCTGGAGTGACGAATCGTGCTTCTCCATCTGGCAATCTGATGGACGAGTCTGGGTTTGGCGGTTGCCAGGAGAACGATATTTGTCAGACTGCATTGTGCCAAGTGTAAAGTTTGGTGGAGGGGGGATTATGGTGTGGGGTTGTTTTTAAGGAGCTGGGCATGGCCCCTTAGTTCCAGTGAAAGGAACTCTGAATGCTTCAGCATACCAAGACATTTTGGACAATTCCTGCTCCCAACTTTGTGGGAACAGTTTGGAGCTGGCCCCTTCCTCTTACAACATGACTGCACCGGTGCACAAAGCAAGGTCCATAAAGACATGGATGACAGAGTCTGGTGTGGATGAACTTGAATGGCCTGCACAGAGTCCTGACCTCAACCCATTAGAACACCTTTGGGATGAATTAGAGCGGAGACTGAGAGCCAGAGAGTCCAACATCACTGTGTGACCTCACAAGTGCGCTTCTGGAAGAATGGTCAAAAATTACCATAAACACAGTCCTAAACCTTGTGGACAGCCTTCCCAGAAGCTGTTATAGCTGCAAAGGGTGGACCGACGTCATATTGAACCCTATGGATTAGGAATGGGATGTCACTTATGTTCATATGCGAGTCAAGGCAGGTGAGTGAATACTTTTGGCAATATAGTTTATGTCCTAACCTAAACTGACCACATGCAGGGAGAGTGCACAGCGTCATCATCATCATCATGCCTGTTTCTATTGATCAATAAACTACTGATCATTAAACCAGCCACTAGCTAAAACACTAACTTCCCATGGTCATAAACTCTATATACATTCATAATGTCCTTAATGTCAAATCCTTTCTTTAAAAAAATGTTTTGATAGAAGTTACATTCAAGTTTCCTCCAACCACTGAAATAGAAGCATATTATTTATATGGCACTGACTAAACAATTCTTCATTAAAGTGAAGAAACATAAATATTTTCTTACCCTCCAAAACAATGACCAATACATAACCAAGGCTTTCTTCATCTAGGCGAAAATGAGTTCGCTAAGGCAAAAGAAAGACTGTGGTCCTGATTCAATGAACAAATGTTTACTTTTACAGCAAGAAAGGAGTCAAGTCAGGCATGTTGTACAACCAACCACTCACCCCAAGCTCCTTCCCAAGAGCTTTGCAGGGATATAAAAACATTCCAGTACTGTTGCCTTTGCCTCTGAGAATATACAGTCATGAGTTGCATAAAATGAACATTAGATTTAGGGTTAGAGAAAACACAAGGCTGTATAAACAAAGTTGAAGTCCCTTTATGCTGCACGCATGTCATGTCAGGCTTTACATAGACAAAGTCAATAAAAGTATTTGAATGATTGCTGTCATTTTCTGGTGAGGAGAGTCAACTTTTTGTCAACTTGTTTGGGACAAATACTATAAGTTTAAATGATCCTATGAGCAGGGTGCAAAGTCGACACAATCTTTTGCTGGTCAAAAAGAGCATGAGTCATGAAGAGCAGAAGGGAGGGAGGAACAGGACATGGTCATCTGGGTGAAAGGGGGATTTGCCATAAATAAACCACCTATACATCTCCTTTTGGTGCCAAATTGCTGCAGCTGGCTGAATAATGGAAGAAGCATTCACTTGTCATTGAAACATCCCCCAGCGAGGACTGATGCCCACTGGTACACTGGATAATGTGCTGGCTGTGTCTGGATGGGTCCAGCCTGCTCTCTGCTGCTGAATGGTGTGATCAGCTGACACTTTGGAGGCCAGTTTCACTGCATGTCCACAAAATATCTCAACTTCTAACTTCAGCAAACACACTGATTTTTGAAAGTTTGCTGTTTCACAGTGAAATGAACCATGAAAACAAACAGACTTTTTTCATTCTCTTCTGTAAACAGCAACAACAGAACCTGTGTTTACAGGCACGAAAGCAGCAAAATAATCACACACTTCTGCAAAACTGAACCCCAGATGCTCACATCTGTAATGTGGGAATGAGGGAGCATTTAGTTGTCTAGTTATTTAATTTTCTGGAGTGGGTGTGGAATTGAATGAAAATAAACTACTGTGTGTGTGTTCATGCTGATGAAGGAACCCAGTGCAGTACTGTTGCTCTATGACCCAGAGGAATAAGATATATCAGGCCTCCAGTATACAAATAATATTTGGATCAATTCAAATTAATGCTTGGAATTAAGTACCACCTGACATTTCCTTTAAAATGCACAACAGCTAGGAATTGCCCATATGTGTTCTACAATACAACAGTTCAAGATGGCCCTCCTCCCTGGACTCAAAGTATACCCTCCTCTGGTGCTCCCATGTGCTTACAATCTGGTAACTGGTGTCTGTGTTTTAAGTAGAGTCCTGCATCTCACACCCTGCACACTTCTATCAGCTGGAGTCTTCACATCATTGTCTGAAGTTTCCTGCAGTAGCTCAGTCTGTGGGGACCTGGCTTGGGGACCAGAGGGTCGCTGGTTCAAGTCCCCACCATGGACCAGCCTACATGGAGGTGGACTGGTAGCTGGAGAGGTGCCAGTTCACCTCCTGAGCACTGCCGAGGTGCCCCTGAGCAAGGC
>JBAJHX010000096.1:27365266-27384777 GCA_037176925.1 Amniataba percoides
GGTAACAAGGAACAGGTGAACACAATCAGGGCGGGGCAGACAATCAGACAGGCGGGAAACACACTGAGGCAGGAAGTCAAGGGACCTGAAACATGAGGGAGAGTAGATTTCAAAATAAAACATGACACGCCAGAACAGGGAACCAGAAACATGACAAACATGAAACTTGACAAGACGAGACATAACTGAAACCAGACAGACGTGAAGACTATTCATGACAAGACATAACTAAACAACATGACACATGTAAACTTAGACAAGTCAAAACAGGACAGACATGGAAACCACACACAGGACAGATCATGACAAAAATGTGCTCATAACTGTATTAAATCAGTCTGTTTATGAGTTTGGTAAACAGTAATTTACCCAGAACCAGGACATTCAAAGCAAGTTTGTCCTACTTGAGACAGTCACGATAGTCAGTACAGCTTTGTGAGTGAGGTTATCTGCTGTCTTAAAAACTCCCATACACAGCCTGGAATCCAAATGTCAAGCAAGTAATTGCCCCAACACGGTAATTCAAAACACATTTGTGACATGTATCTCCCTACTCCACTGACAGTTCTGTTTTCAGTATAGCAGTAAAATACAATACTTAGTTTAATCTAAGTACCAAACAGGTTCTGTAAAATGTATGAAGCTGAGAAGACACAACACTACACAGTGTTTAGCCTGAAAAAATCCAGCTGTCTTTAAAGAAGAGCACATAAAGAATACAGACGCTGCACTGCTCTTCTAACTTTAACAGTAACTACTGTTTAACTAGTGTTTATATGTTTTGAAGGAGCACTGTCAGTGAGGAAACCCCAACACTCAGCCAATATATTTGTATAACCTCATCACTCTTGTATAAAGGGCTTTTACAATTGTATAAAACTTTATTTTCAACCCTGCACTGGAAATTGTAAGATGAAGTCTCCACAACTAATGTCAGACTCATCAGAGATGGTTCCTAAAGATCAAAGATCGATGAAGATAATGAGATCCTCTTAATTGGACCCCAAAAAGAGAGCGATTCTGTTCTTGCTCAACTTGGGCATTTGACCTTGTAGACCCAACATCGAGTAAGAAACCATGCTGTCATTTAAGGTTCTGGCCTAAATTTTACAACCCATTTATATTTATAGACCAAAACTGTCTTTTTTTATTTGTAGAGATAAGCACAAAAGTTAACACTTTATGCAGCAAAACATGTTGATGCTGAATGAGCGAGTCGAGATGCTGGCTAACGCAAAGCCGAATCTAATGCTGCTCTCCTTCACTGAGCCAATCAGCGCCCAGGATACAGAAGCGTACCAATATCATCTGCAGAAGTCCGTGAATCAGCGAAAAAAGAAGTGTGCAATAGATGTTTAGACATGCTTGCATATAAAATCCATGATAGAGTGAAGCCGCGTCGGTCGAAGCATGATATAACGAGGGATTACTGTCATCTCAATAACAGCGTATTTTAAATGACCACTTATGGCAATGGGAGTAACAGACTTTCCTGAATGTGACCTGCTCAGCTTGTTTAATGAGCCAGTGGGTTTTCTGTTTCCTAGGAGGAGGCTTCCACCACTGCTCTAGTGACAGGGGAGGTGGTTTTTGTGCCTATGCTGACATTACTCTGGCCATCAAGGTAACTGGTGTTGCAAAATATTATGTCATTGGAAACAGTCGTTTAGCACCAGATGTGTTCACATGTGAGTCACCAGTTGACCTAATATGCATGTGTTTGGGTTGTGGGAGTAAGTCTGAGTAGGTAAAACATGTAAACTGCACACAGAAAGATCCCAGCTGGCCGGTGGATCTGGACACAGAACGTTGCTGTCAGTGTAATATCAGTCAAAAATGAACCAAATTTAATTTATTTTCAGTTAAGTGCTACACAGTGTAGACCATAGTGCATATGTAGGTTTAAATCAGAATACAAGAAAGTAAAACACCAAGTTATACATATATATGCATATACACACACCCAAAAGCAATGTACAGTGTGTACAATGTCAATGAAAAGTCCCATGATATTTATTTATTATGGAGGAAGACTTCAGGAGGCTGATAGCCGAAGCTGCTCCACACACACACACACACACACACATACATACAGATGTAACCTGTTAAAATTAAGAAAGACGTTCAGATGCTTCTAGCTGAAATACAAATATGAATATGAGCTTAACCATTTACAAGCAAGCTACTTTGGAAGCCCTGAGCGAGAATCTGAACTGTGAATATGTCAGCATTAGAGAAAAAGCAACTAGCTTTTTTCATTCATCTTTCAGTTTCTGTTTGAGCGAGTGGAGGGCATCTCCAGGGCGACCATCATTGATCTGGATGCTCATCAGGTGAGCTGACACCTTTTCCTCTCTGTGTCAATGTGCATCGCTGAGTAGAAACTGACAGTGATGACCAAATAGCCCCCATCTTACCACCATACTGATCAATGGAGCTCCCTGTGGGTCAAATTGGCCCTTACTGTTGCCTAGTCAGTGGAATATATCTAAAAACGTGCCCACTGGCAAACAGCAAATGATTTCTCTATCTAAATGAATAGGACAGAAAGTTCAGACCCAAGGGTGAAATCATAGTTTGTGTTGAGAGAAGGTTATGAAAAGTCATGTTAAACCTGCTCTTATTCCAACAATTTACTCTTCTCATACGTAAGTTTTTATATATTTATATATATATGTGTATATATGTGTGTGTTTGTATATATGTATGTGTGTGTGTGTGTATGTATATATATACACATACACATATATAATGATAAAGAAATGTGTGTACGTTGCAGACATGTAGTTATGAAAGCAAACTTAAACTATTGGCTAAAGGAACCTGAAGGCATCAGGAGCCAACCAGCTGCTATACTGACTCCCATATTTGCTACTGAGGCCAGAAGATTTGGAGATTTTCTAAATGGCTCAAGTCATCATAATCTTAACCATGTAAACATGAAATCTATATGAATGTGTTCCTCAGACTCAGACTGTGATGGTGCCACTGATACAGGTTATGATACAGACACATGGGCTCTCAGTAGTTACCATTAACATGACACACCTTTGGCTGTAGATAGAAAACACAGGTGATTATAACTGGCAAATTAGTGACTGACTATTTTGACTGTTTGTCTCAGTAAATTTTCTCACATGACCCGAGTCTGACCGAGTCTGAATCGTTTGTGCTGACATGATGTGTAATTGATGTTTAAACCCTACCCACAAATATTCACCTCCATCTGTCTCCAGTGAGTCGAAGTTTCAAGTCACATGTCAGCTGGGCAACTGGGCAGATTTTGCAGTGATTTAATTGCCAAAAGCAAATTGTTTGGCCTCTGTATAAACATGTAATAAGTAGAAGTGTGGGTGCCCACAAACAGCTACAATTCCCACCTCCAGGACATAGTACCACATGAAGCTGACATTTTTAAACTGCACTTGGTGTGAACTCACACGTGTTTGCATCTTTCTCTTACTTTGTATGAAATCATGCATTGACTTTTGTGTGAACAGTCTGCCCAAACTACATAATAAAGACAGTAGAAGACAGTAGAAGTGAGAAAATCAAGTTAAAAAGACAGAATTAGACTATGCAGGTCTAAGGGAAGAGGCTTTGAAGGTGAGCTGGAGCACTTGAGAGCTGGAAGATTTGAACAACTGTTCAGCTTCCTGGTCCTTCCTCCACTCACGTCCCAATACAACAACTACAGCATTAAGTGCTGACAGGCTGGGGTGGTACAGTGAAAACTGAGCATACCTCACTTAACTCCACCTCACACTTCAGTCCCACACATCTTATTGATGCATTTTGAGGCCTGTGGGTTTGTAATCTATTGGCAAGTGATGGAATATAATTTGAAATGGAAAACAGATATATAATCACCTGAAACTGAGAATCGTTGTGTTTTAGCTTCGAGGCTCTTCATGTCTACATAGAGAGCATTTAATAGTAATATCTTTATATATCTTTACACATCTTTATATCCAAGTTACAGTTACATCTCAGAGATACCAGTCTGTGGTTTCAGTTTACCCTTGGTTTACCCAATGGTAAACCTAACCCTAACCCATGCTTAGTTTTAGTGTATATGCAGTACAATATGAGCTTGGTCTTCGCTACACGTCTCGTCAGGCTGTTAGACGACTGAGCTAACAGCTAACACCCCAGCTGTGGTGAGCAATGAACATTTTTGGAAGTCTAATTATCATATTTTAGTCCTACTTTATGTTTTTAATGTAATGACCTCACCCTCCAATTAACTCTGAGAGCTGTGTTAACATTGGTGATGTCTCAAGTTTTCAGAGGTCCATGGCTATATTCCAGCAATAAAACTTTATTTGTTCTGAGCTTTGCCTCATTTATAATCATGTTGCTTTACCTTTTGACATAAACAGGAGATCAATACAGATGCTGAGTAAATAATTCAAAAGGAACAAAAGAGCAAATCTACATGAGGGCCTGGGGATTGGCTTGCAGTGCTCCTGTCTGCAGATTATTGAGATGGGGAAAATATTGAGGATATGCAGTAAAATCCTAATTCATCCTGAATTATGACACTTAAAATTCTGTTGTACATAAATTGACATTATGGCTCAGACAGCAGTATTGCCTACTTACACAGTCAACAGCAAAACAGTAATGATCAATTTTAGGTTTGGTTTATAACGAGCTCGACTGCAGCCCTGCTGTGAAGGTCTGCCTGTTCCTGGCTGCCTGTTATGAGCTGTGTGTGAGTAATAAGGCACATACGGGCAGAGTTTTATGAGTGAAATACATTTTTACAGTCATTCCACGCAGCATTACATGTCACAAACAGTGATAGATGTTTTTTTTGTCAACACATCACAAACACCACTACTGCTTTAACTGTTTGTATATTGACTCATTTTTGTGCTTCGTTCTGAGGTGGTGCTGAGGTATTACAGCAGAATTACATCATGTTTCTCATATTCTTTCCCTTTATTTGCATATATCTGAATAATTATTATGGATATAGAGATACAATAAAACATTCACAGCAATATAAAAAGATGACAGAACAGAAATGCAACCAAAAAGGAGCATATTAAAAACACAAAACACTTAAATTTGATTGCAGTCTAACACACTGTTCAAAAAAATGAACTAGGATAAACAAAGGTTATGAACTTTCTGTTCATTCACTATTATTATCAGTTATTATATCTGTATATACATCAAGTATATTATCTTTTTTATGCCACATATCCCATGTGTCTATCTAGCTACTTTACTAGTATATTGATGCACATGTTGATGCATGATGATGTCATATGGTAAAAGACATTCACTACTAACAACATTATCCTGTTTCTCTTTGATGAAAAAGACAGAAGTCTGTGTTTTTGTATGCTCCAGTCTTCCTGCCTTTTGGCTGACACTAATAAATGTGACAGTGAAACAACAATCTTTTATTATACAGTATGTTGGGAGAGAATAAGACTAATAAGACTGCAGGCAGCATATGAGATGATTGATGGTCTCAATCTGTCTTTTAGAAGCAGAACAGAGCATTTAGTTGTACAATGATTTAGTCAAGAGCAATATGAGACTGTTAGTTTATGTATGCAGCACACACTCACAGAGGTATGTATACTTGACATAGGCTTGAGATGTAGGCCTACTGATGCACTAGTTTTACTATATGCTGCATCAAAGCATTCTGATGGCAAGAGCACAGTCAAATTATTGTTATATTGGGTTTCATGCAGATTTTTTTTACCAGTTTTACTTTGATTTACCACAAAAGAGCACCGTTTTTTGAGACACAGCAGTCACGGCAGGACCAGCAAACCAGGCTGGTGTTCTGCATGGTCCGACCATAATGTTCCAGTCTAAGTGACACAGACACCAAGCTGCATTGATCATAATTCCCAGCCAACAGTCTTAAGACTGAAACATAACAGTTTACATTTATCGTGTATTTAGTTCATTTGATGTTAGTTAATTAGCAGAGTGCAACAAAACTGCAGTATACGCTTCACTGTTCAATATTTGTTTGGGTTTGTATCCAAACATTTAAGTCGAAGGCAATGATGAATCAATGTGACATTTATCATGATTAATTGAGTTGACATGATTGCAGATACTAAGACCTAGGTTTCCATCCAAATATATTGCACATTTTAATACAGTTCTAAGAACAAAAACATCAGAAAATGAAAATCCAAATGACTGCTTGTTTTCATCCTCTACTATTATGTGATTACTGGAGTTGGTTTATCGAGATAAACAGGAGGCAGTATCAGGTCTCTATCAGCTGCCATTTAACCATTGCAGAAGACAAGGGTATTACCTAAAATAGGTACCTAAATGAGCACTACAGTGGTCCCTCGCTACCTCGCGTTCATCTTTCGCTGCCTCGCTGGTTCACAGATTTTTTTTTTTTGTGCCATTTTGCGTATTCATTTTTTAACAGCATATGAATGTGCATTGTGTTCTGCGTCCTGATTGGCTAAGGGACGGTAGACAATTGTCAGTCAATCTCTTCTGTGCCGTGTCTCCTGTACAGTACAGAAAGCATTCAGCTTGCCATATTTACATCTTATAAATCTACAAAGGTTTGACCTTTGAGAGAGTTTAGATAAGAGAAAAATGCGAGAAAATATTAATGCCTGTCTGAGAAAAGTGTATAAAGTGTGTGGTGAAGGGTTTTACTGCCTTAAAACATATAATAATCCCTGTAATAATAAACATATAATAATAAAACAACACCTATTGCGGGCTATTTTTGGACCGTAACCCCCGCGATGAACGAGGGAACACTGTGGTCAAATCTCAAACAGGAAAACTCACTGTGGAAAACCCGATAGAAATTTGGCGTTTCTGTACAGCCTTTGATTTTATTTATTTACCACTTTCTATTGCTCCACTACATTTTTTCCTTTGAAGTTAGTTGTTTTTGGCCTGAGAAGTTGTTCATTCTGCTAATCAGCTGAGACCATTTTTATAACCGCTTGACCCTTGATTAAGATCAGTTAAAGTTCCCTCTTAGCCAAATCTTTGGTCCATGAGAAAAGAGCCTGTTAGCTGTAATGCTCATTGCAGATCACATGATAAACAGTTGAATGGATTAAAACAATCACTTGCATCAATTAGTGAGGCGAAGACATTTGGTTTCCCTTGAGGAGGTAAACGTATCACTTTTGTCCTCAGATACACTTGTATGTCATCTTTTTGTGGCTCAGTTTTTAGCTGAAACTATCCTTGGTCAACCTCAGGTGGGCCTAAAGGTATAACCTGTAGGATTAGTCAGTCCCAGTATGTAAACACAGCATTCATAGTCAGGCCCAAAGCTGCTGGTGGTCCCACATACATCTACTTACTGGTTGCTCTCTTTTTAGGGAGTCACATCTCACTCCTTGCACGCTCTGATTGGCTCTCAAGATTATAGTCCCTATTAAATGATTCATCATCACTATAAAACATAAAAATGGCCATTACAACTTGCAGTAACCTCATCAAATGTCTTGGTTTGTCAGACCAATATCCATATCCCAAGCTGGTCTACGGAGCTAATGTTCCTGCTGATTCACTTTGAAACCCATTATATGACTGGTCAGTCCTATAACCTCATCACTCCCCAGTCTCTCACTCAGTGACTGACATTCACATTTGTATGGATGGCCCTCTGCAGGACAGCTAAAAAAGCAGTGTCAGCATCAAAGTGACTTTTTTCTTGAAAGCTGTGGTTTCGCTCTGTTACAGGGAAATGGACACGAGCGTGACTTCTTGGATGACAAACGCGTGTTCATCATGGATATGTATAATCGCCACATCTATCCCGGGGATGGATATGCTAAAAGTGAGTGAAAGCACCAAAAACCTTCCTTTTTTTACCTTTTTAATTGATAGAAAGGGTTCACTATTTGCAGTTCTAGTGTTGTCATGTACTTAAATACAATATCTGTGAAAAGTCTCAGTCATCCAGGTCATGGTTGGACCTGAATGACTGAATTCACATGATGGCTTGGTGGGGTAGAAATCCACACATGAGCCCAACAACTCTTGAAGGTCAATGATCCTCATAGAGTTTAAAATCCCCATCAGTCAGTCAGAACTGATGAAACCTGTCAGGTCAGAGGTGAAACATCTTCAAGAACGTAAAGTCCATTTGACTTTTAGGACTTGAATATGATGCAGTCTGGTGACAAAATAAGATCGACAGTGCTCCTAAGGTTAGAGGCTGAGGTTGACATGGAGTGACCTCCTCCACTTTCAGATCCTAGATTTCACTCTGTGCCATTTAAATTTCTGTCATTTCCCTCTGCACTACTACACACATCTGTGCATCATTATAGAATGATGTTCACACAAAGGGATCTGTAAATACGTGAAAGCTTGTCCAACAGTGACTACATGTTACCCTTTAACCAAATATTCTACGGACAAAACTTGACAGTGCTGCCTTTTAAATTCTCACCATCCTTCAGATGTCTTCTCTGCAACTCAATTAATTGAATTTAAGGTATTTAACAACTGTCTCTCCTCTAAGAAAGTAAAATAAATGTACTGTACTCTGGCTTGTTTAAGATAAAAACCACTAAGTCCAACTCTTTTTTTAAGACACATGTGTTTCCCTTTACCAAAGACCAAAGCTTACATTTTTGGAAACTTTTTCTCTTCTTTCTTTTTTTTATAAACTTGCAGGACTACTCTTGAAAAAAATACGAAAAACTAAGAACTCAGTTTCATATGCTATGCTATTTCCTGCTTCTGCAGCTTAATTCTGTTTGAATTTTGAAACATGAAGGTCTCCTAATTAACCTTTTTGATCATTTGCATTAGTTATCAGAAATGCACACACTAATTAATTAAAGTGAGGCTGCAAATTTATCTTGGGATGTATTCTTTTAACACAATTACCTTCTTGACCATTTCATATAGTTTCATTTATTAGAATTGAGTTGTGTTAGCCTTTACTTTGCCTGCATTGAAAAAAACATGAAACTACAAGACAAAAGATTTGCATGTATGGAACTGATTCAGTCCAACATAACTACTAATTCATATTGTTCGGTTCATTGATCAGTGCCAGTCAGTGTTGATCACCATGATGCATGTCTGTGTAACTCCAGGAGCCATAAAGAGGAAGGTAGAGCTGGACTGGGGCACAGAAGATTTGGAATATCTTCAGAAGGTGGAGCTTCACTGTGATGGAGCCCTGAATGAGGTTCGCCCTGACATCATTGTGTACAACGCAGGGACAGATGTTTTGGATGGGGACCCCCTCGGAGGACTCTCCATATCACCACAGGTACTGAATCCACCCTGTCAGACATTCAGTGTGACTGTATACCAGAAGTGCATCAATCATTTTTTCCATTATGATGCCTGAAATGTCAAAACTATTAGACACATTAGGTTAATTCAATAATATTGTTATTCAGGACTGCATCATATTTAAAGGTGTGTCATATTCTGCCACCCTCATATAGGTGACAACAGAATAGAAAAGATATTGAACTTACACAAGTATGATAGTGTCACCACAAACTAAACTTTGTAAAGGCAGAATTTATGGCAGGAGTTGCTATCAGGAATCTCGCACATCGCATTACATTGTATCCTTTTATTTACTCAAACATGTTCAGCTTTTATAGGAGAGTTTCAGCCTTGGATTTTTTTCCAACAGGGCTTCACCTACTATACCATTGTCTACAGAAGAAATGAACAAGACGTGGAAATCCCATATGCCTAAAATATATAAAATATGAAAAAGCATAATTTTTAGCCTTCCTGTGTCTGTTCCTCTTTGTCAACTAAGAAAGTGGATACAGTGAAAATGGTGTAAAGCAGGGGTGTCAAACATACACGGATGTGGCTCCAGTTCGGCCCACCAGATGACTTTACGTAAAGTGTGAAAATTACGTCAAGACATAAATTGCATTTCTATAAAAGTAACTGCTATTCCTAATCAGTCCACTAGGAGGTCGCACTGTGTCAGCGTCACCAGAGGGGCTCTGTGTGTTTAGGAGTACAAATGTTTTGTAATGTTTTGTGCTTCAAACACCGCATAAATATCTGCTCGCTTTGTGACGTGTTTGATATCAAACACATTTTTTTATACTATACAAAGTTTCACTTAAGATCCAAGTGGACTGATGAAAACTGAATTCTGTGCAAATTAGGCAACTGCATCATTTAGCAACAGCCAATAGATCCTTTCTTTACTGAGGAGCTGGCAACACTGGACTCAGGCAGATAAATAGCAGGCTGAGTTTTTGGTCTCTGTTTTTAGTTTATTGTAGGAAGATCTTAAAATGGGGTTTAACATCCAAAAACCTCCACTAATGATTTAAACACAGAGAAATATTGTCATTAAGTATGGTATATTATGCTATGATTTTACTGCGTTTAGTGGGCAGTATGTGGCCCCTTAACTTAAATGAGTTTGACACCCATTGAAGCAGATGTGTTTGAGGTAGTCCAATAATATTCTTATGGGAAAAATAAACAAACAAGCCTGAAGCTGACAGGCTATCAGTCAGGTTATCACGAGTTATTAAGTCAACAAAACATGTGGTGTACAGGAAGAACAGAAAAAAACAAAAAAATGTTTGTTTGTTTTTTGATCAAGTACATAAATCAAATCTACAATATCAGTCAGTCATATTGAAATATCAGACTGTATGTGTGAGTGTAAGTGTGTGCACATGCATCTGATAAACAAAAAAGTCATTTAGGCTAGTTTGGTTTCACATTGTTCATTTGCAGAGTAGAATAAAAAATAACAACATTAGATGACGGTCAGTTTATGAAAAGCAGAGGTGCTTCCAAAGGCTACATCCCCAACATGGACATGGACATGAAATTATGGGAACACCTGAACTTTCTGATGCGTCACGCTGTTGAAAGCCTGTGTTACATTCTTGGCCTAAAAAAAAAGAAAAAAAAGGACTACAAAAAACTTTCTTCATTCATTGAAAAGACTCCTTACATCATTTATCCTCATTTCCATTTTGTCACATGGGAGGCTGAATATATTAATATATACTGAGTGTAAGCCTGATAAATCTTGCTCAGCTTTGTCTAAATTCTCTCAAAACATATTTCTTCATTTCCTCTCTCCTCACCTGGTTTCCTTGCATCTCTCCATACGTAACAGGGATGCAACAGACTTGGGACGCAGCCAAAGAGCTGATCCACATGAGACAAATTTGGATACATTTACCGACGTACAGAGATTTCCTACCAGTGATCTTGTCATTTCCAATGAATAATTACAGCAAATAAAGTGAATCTGTTGAAAATGTTAGTGTGGATGGTGCAGTGATGTGTGCTGCAGAGCTCATTTGGGCTCCACTAATAATGCTTAAAATCTGTCCTTGTGTTACAAATTTCCTCATAATAAATTAGATTTTTGACACATGCTGCTTCCACTCGAGACAAACAGGGATGTGTGTTTCTCTCCTCCCATGTTTGGCCCTGTGAGGCTTCACAGTTCAGTAGAGAGCAATGGGAACAGACTGCCTCCCAGCCTCCCCTTTCTCCTAAGAGGAGGAAGAGTGTGTAGGTAGAAATGTTAGCCATCGGTTTGACAAAAATCAGACAGAAATCAGCACTGCAACCATGGATAAGACTGACAAGACTCCTTTGTCTCTGCCAGGGCATTGTAAAGAGAGACGAGATTGTGTTCAGGGCTGCAAGACGACGAGGCATCCCCATACTCATGGTGACATCAGGGGGATACCAGAAGAAAACCGCTCGGATAATCGCTGACTCCATCCTCAACCTGCATCGACAGGGCCTGATTGAAGCAAAGGCTCTGGAGAGCGAGGGCTCATCCTTACCAGTGACCAGCAAGATGTGCAGCTCTGGATTAGACAGATCAACAGTCACAGCTGTGTGAGATGCATTAATCCAGTGGTGACCACTCATAGGTGTGACATTTTTAAAGGCACTCAGTGAATTCAGGGTTTGCAGTAACTGTGTGACAGCAGTGATGATATTGCAAGGTATCGGCTTTCACGTATAATGTGTGTGTTTGACAGTGATGCCAGGGCAATGCCTGTTAATGTGCATATAACAAAAAAATGAACAGTAAGCAATTTGTTAAATTTTATATGTCTACATTGCCAAAGGGAATAATCATTCAAAGAGAATAATTCTAACATGGTAGCGCTTCTCCACTCGTGGTTTCATAAGCCCTTCACATGCCACAGAAAGATCTGTTTCAGTTTCCATCATTTGGCTGGTGATGGGCTTTGTGTGTCTATAAAGTAATGTATGTTTGGGGCAGCATCATAGAAAGGAAAGAGTACCCCTGCTCAGTGCTGAATCTCAGGAAATGTTATCATGTCTTTTGTGAAAGATATATATTAATAATCAATGAAATGAAAGGGGATATTGAATTATCCTCCAGCTTGGTTTATGGGTGCGGAAATGAAGCAAGATTCACATGGAAACTGTAAAGAAGTCATCTGTGTTTCATGAATCAAGTTGAGCCGTTGATGATATCTGTAGCCACTCTGTTAATGTTTACTGGGAGGCCAATATAGTTTTACTCCACATACACTTTTAAAGAAAGCTCACTAACACTCCCAAATTCCTCATTCTGATGCAGTGCATCTGTCATCAAGTCCAAAAACTGAAAAACAAAGCAGGTGCTTCCCCATACATTTTATATAGATATTCAGACATACAGAACTTTTACACAAAGAGCTGTTTGGATGAAATGAGGCTTGATAGATGTTTAAAAATACTGGCTGAATATCACAGCTTAAGACTGAAAACATCAGTGCAGGTGTGTGTTTTATGGTAACCTCACATTTTTTGTTTCTACCTAAAAAAAAAGGATTCTTTGCTTACTCATACATGAAATACAATAATGTAAAGCTTAAAATGGGAGCATGTTGGAGGACCCAAATCAAAATAAGAATTTGAACATTTTCATTAAAGAGCTATTCTGGTCTTGGGAAGCATTTCTGTCGTAGTCTGTTGGCTGTCATTCTTTGCAAATAATAATATGACATTTACCAAGAATATTGCTGCCATATGGGACCATGGCAACATTGCAAAAAAAAAAAAAAATAGTCAGATGACCACACTAGTTTTAAATCCGTTCAGACCTCTGAATCATCAGATTTCTGATTTGTCCGGGTCCACTTTTGTTTTTGTTAATAACTGTGTTTAAAGATTTAAACATTTAAAAATAAAAAAACTAACTTCTTCTGCCAACTGTGATCTCAGCTTTTGTGTTGATTAAAACTGACATTTGCAATAAGTCACATCACCCGCATTGCTCAGTGTAGAAAGTAGTACCATTTTTCACATGTTGGTGTGAATATAGCAAGCATCAGAAATGAACTTTTTGGACACAATGATTAAGTCACAGTGTTAACTTGAGACAAAACAAAGGAAAACTGGAGACAAACACGAGTCACCTCAGAGTAAAAGATGCACTTCAGAACCTACCGAATATCTCACCTTGCTGTTGGATGCCGGACTTTAAGGAGTGATGGATAAGTACTTTTACTTTTCATACCTTAACTATAGTGAGCTTATAATACATCTGTACTTTTATATGCCATATATATGCAATTTGTATTTCATTAGCTTTTGTTTGGAAAAGAAAAAAATCAATCTATCATTATGCAGCTATGCAGAGGAACAAAAGACTATTTTAATTGCAACACAATGAGTAGTTCTCAAAGGAAAGGTGAAAATCTGTGAAGTAGAAACCATATGTTTATATGGTTAGTATTTATATATTTTAAGCCCTTATAAACTCTTATAAACCTTCCCCACAGAGTTCTACAGTATAAACCCTTTTATATTTTCTTAGGTAAGATATGTTGAAATTATGTATGTAAAGACACTGTTTATATACTACACACAAATGTACATATTGTATATCATTGAGGAGTTTAATTTAATACCTAATACAGTTTTAAACACATTGTACCATTTCCAGAGTCTTGCAATTGGTGTGGCTAAAAATCAATTGATTTTCTTTAAAAGGTTGTATTGTTTGCTATGGAGTCAGATCATCTCAGTATTAATGAATGCACACAGAATGATTCACAAATATATTTTACTATTTAACATGATTAAACATGTACAAATGTAAAAGAAATCTACATCAGTAAAACAGTTTACAAATTTATGTCTAATTTCAGGTAGAAAAATATTTCTCAAATAATTGTTGTCACTGGAAAATAAAAGAGCTGCTCTTGCAATGTTGTTTCACAGCTTTGAGTCCAATCCACATAGAGCTCAGATGATCATACTGTAAAAATGACTTACTCACTGTGATTATTGGCTCTTCTGCACAGCAAGTGGCTACTTTCCAAGGCTGCAAATTAAGGAGAGACAATGTACAGAAAAAGATTTCTTTCCTGTTTGCTGTTAAGTCCATTTTCAAAATATAAGCTGTGCCCTTTGCGCACAGTCACAAGTCCTGAAGTTTTACATCCTCACCTTTATTTTCTCACAATAAAAGATGTGCTTCAGGGGGATGTATCACTCTGGCTGGACTGCAGCTGGTCGGGGTTGACTGACAGCGCTGACTTGCCAGTGGAGTTGTGTGTAATGATCCAAAAAACACTGATTGGCCAGACAGTGATGTAGCCTCTTTGGAGAAAGAGCCTGAGACCTTTATTTGACACTGAGTGCGTTATGAAGGTTTAATAGCTTATAAGCGACTCATGATTCTGGGTTTCACATTGTCAATCAAAAATGATATTCAGAATCAGCACTACGCTCTAAACATTCGGGGCTAAAGCCCCAGAAGAATTACTTCTCAATGCCACTGGGCTGAACAAATCAGAGATGTGGTGGGTAGGCAACAAATGTAATGTCTCACAGCACTGGAGATGTTGTTTGTTGGTTCTGTCAAATGGCCTTAACAATGTTAGTAAAAGTGAGAATGTGGCTGAGAAAGAATAGTGGCGTTTATGTAAAGGATGCAGTTGAGGGGAGACTGTTTGGAGACTCTGAGGTTGATTACCTGACCTATTAAATGTGCCCCTGGGGAGCCGCTGCTCTCGTTGCATGGACGGTTAAGAAGTTATAGTCTTGCCCTCATTTGATCAACCTGCTGGTGGACCTTGGATGGGAGCAGGCCTTTTTTTCATCTGCCCAGACAAAGCTGTCAGAAAACTCTGAGATCACTGTTTGAGAAAGCGTTCCCTACATCCAAGCTGCCACAGTCGATTAAGACTGAGAATTAGGAAAACAAGAGGTCTTTCAAAACAAGACACACTTTTTTAAGTCCTAAGAATTTTCTGCATGCTCAAACACTCTGTTACTCTTCAACTAAATTTACAAAGAAACTTGCATATAATGCTGTGGTCACCATGAATACCAGTGTCAGTGTATGCGATTAATAAAGTAATAAGAAATAGATAAACACTATGTTTTTCTCACTGAAACTATTGGTGCACTGTTCTCTGTCCTCTACAGGTTCATAATCTGCTGCTGAAGCATACATTGTCACAGACTGTTTGCTTGCTTTGAGCATAATTATTCAGGTATCTTTGCTCTTAACATGACCAGAATTTGATCATCTTGAATTTTACTGTTTTTCTTTGTACACTGCCAATTGTATGGTATTACAGTCAATCCATAATGTTTTACAGAGCCTTAGATATTCAGGCTTGCCATAAAGAGTGACATATTATGAGTAACACATAGAGCTCTCCTCATAATACAACCCAGTGTTGGCACTTGGCCTTAAGCTCTTGTCTCCAACTCACTAGACCATTCACGCTGACTTAGGGCCATTGGAATTAAGCCCAGATGTCTGGTGCTGTGAGATGTCTGGTGTCTTTACACTTTTAAAGTTGTGTGTGCTTCTTGAATACACACTTTGGTGATTCCAAGTCACCAAGTTTCCAAATTCTGAATTGGAGCTCCTTTTGCCTACAAAATAGGGCACAGAGGGCACCAATAGCGGTGGAAGGCCCTGTTGTATTTCTAAGTGGCATTCTTCCCCTGAATAAATCGCATTTTACGCGGCCTGAACATGCTAGTAAACTCACAAAAATTTGCGTACCCCCCAATTTTGCCCGATTTTGGACATTTCCACGCCTCGTACTTGAATGACCTCCTCCTGGAGCTTTGATCGGATTGTCTTCAAAATCAGACTGTGCGATCTAGAGACATGGGCGATGTTAAATTGTGAAGCTTTTAGCTTTTCATCAAAGGATGTGGCTGCGGCGGATCGGCGAATTTCGATGTTCCACCGAAAAACAGGAAGTGGCTGTAATTCTGCTGTAACTCACACAGGTTAATACTTACATCCTTTAGGCAATATGAGTTTATTCCATTTTCAAATCCTGTTCATACTAATTGAACACTTCCAGCAATGCAGTTTAGCTCCCAGCTAACACGATGTTGTGCATCCTCTGTCTCTGTCCCAAATCTTCATATGTTCACCAAATTAAACTTTCAAATATTGAACTTTGTTTGAAGTTTATGGAAGAGGAAAGAGGAAAAAAAACATTCAGAAAATAAAAGTATTCCTCATCTTTTGTATATTTCAGGCATTATTGAACTTTTAAAGCCAACAGTACAGTTTAGCATTAGCATATCAATAGCCAAAATTAATCCTGCTATTTCCTTAGAAACTGAAATCTCAAGTTAACAAAGTCGTTTAATATTTTTTATTATTATTTCTATTATTGTTCTATTCTACACTTACAAAACAATTCATTTAATATTATGTTCTATATGACAAATAAACTGAGAAAAGGGGCCTACTTCTGATGCAAGATGGTCATCACATGCTTGTCTACTTATAGGTCTCTTGACGTGAACAATAGCTTTATAAAAATATATTGTTGTTTCTCCCAGTGGTTCTTGCTGGATTCGCTCGACATGTGAAGTGTAGCTTTTGAGGCCCATCCAGATCTGTTGTTCATATGAGAAGAGATATGCAGACCCACAGCTGTTCAGACTACATAAAACAATGGTGTACTGCCAACATTCAGTGGGAGAGTTGATTGGGCTGACATTTGCAGATTCAAGCACTACTCATTTAAATATCTGCTATAATGAAATAATGGGGAAAAAATTATACACAGGAAAAAAATGTTTTTACAAATGAGCCAAAATGACAGAAGTATAGGATTTTTCCAGCACAAGATGACATGAGGGCCATGATAGCTTTTGGCAGTACTCAGTAATATTGTTGCCATTATATGTAATATCTTTCATGTATAGATTAAAATAATTGGACGAGAATTTTGAAAACAGCAACAGAATAATATCAGAGTTTATCCAACAGCAGTAATGTTTTACTGATCTCGCCATCATTCAAGGTAAGTCAGAGTATTGTGACCTCATGAATTGTTCTGTATTGTTGTGATGTTATTTTTCTGTAGCCATACACGTCACAGCGAGAGGGAAAAGCTGACTCCACTTCAGGTGTTGGTTGTTTTTTTTCCTTGTCTGGCTTTGTCCGATGGTTTAGCTTTGGCTTTCATCACCACAGAGACAGATGTCAACAGAAGGACGTTCACTCTACTTGAAGGTCCATCATGAGCTCATGACAGGAATGCACCGGCCTGTCAACACAAGGTGCCTTTTCAGCCCGCCTTCAGAACATCAAGGGTTAAAAGGTTAAAGGAACATGTGAAGTAATGTGCAGCTTTTTTTTTTCTTTTAGCTCCACAGTCTGAAACTTTTGAGCTGTGATGCTCTGACTGAGTTTTTGCTGCAGTGTAGAAGGCTGAAGACACAGGGAGCCAATTTGGAGCGATGCATAATTTGGATTTCTTCTCCATATCTCGCAACTTCCCCTGGAAACCAAAGCTCCCTACTGAGCGCCTGCTGCTAGGCCATGCATATTTCATGAAATCAGAAGCTGATTAACTGAATAGGTGCGAATAGTTGCATTCAACAAACACATCACTAATATAAAAAACCCCAGCTTTTTCAGTTAAAATAAAAAAGAAACTTTTACAGGTGGTTAAGAAATGTACACACACTCATACTCACACTAGACAAAAAATCTTAAAATTGTTTTTAAAGTGGTATCCATATAAATTCACTTAAATTTCATTCATTCTAAGGAAATCACTCTTTCCTAAATAAATAATGTTTTTTCTTCTTTCCTATAAGACTCATTATGTAACAATATCAGCCGTTGAGGATAAAATAATAATAAATAATAATAAAAGTTGTATGTCAATGTCAGAAATGCACTGTACATTTCAAAACATGCTCTACAATTTAAGATAAGCAATGAGTAATTCTCTAAAGATGCACTAATTATCGTTCTGTAGGAATCATGTGAACGGGACATGGCAAATTCTGAAATATCAAATTATTATCTCCGCAGTGTCCCTCAGTTCTTAAGACCAGACTTAACCACAATGTGGCCGTGGGCAAAAATAAGTTGTTAACTAAAGCCCCAGAAACCAAACTCCTGTTGTAAGATTCTCTGTATTTGTAAAAAGTACACTGTTACATCATCTGAATTATTTCAGGCATCAAACTATATTTTGGTTTAAGATAGACATTCCAGATTATTCCAGTCATTATGAATAAAAAAAAACAAGAACTAATGGAGATTAGTCAAATTACCACAAAGAAATTGTGGTAATTGTAATAGTCACAGCAGTAATGACCGTCGGAGTTTCTGGGTCTTCATGCAATGCACACTTTTCTGGCCACCTGGTAATCTAGCCTTGCCTACTAATGAAACATATTAGCACAGTTATTCTCATAGTTAAAGGTGCAGTACGTAACTTTTTGAAACTGCACTTTTATTCAAATTCACTCAAACTGTCGCCATGTCCTGATAGTTGAATATGATACAGATCATCTGTGATAATAATTAGTCTCCTTCGCCCCGCCTTCTTTCTCAAAAGCTAGTTTTTAAAATCCAGTGTGCCCGGCTCAGAACAGCCAACGACAGCAGGGGGAGGAGCCAATGTTGCATCAATCACTGCTCGTGAACGCGCAGCGCTCCTTGGTCAAACTCAGGACTGTCAGTGAGCGGCTTCTTACGTTTGTCTACACAATGGTGACTTGAGGCACATCACAAACAAAGAAGCTCCCATTCCCCCCTCTGCCAGCTACTTCTTGCAGAGCGAAGCAAGCTAAATGGAGCTAAAAGCTGTGGTGTAGGAAGTGCTAACAGGCTAACAGCTTTGTTTCCAGGCAGTCATAGCGGTTTGTTGGTTATCCTAACTGTGTCTGTGCTGTCACAGTTTTCCAGACTGTTTATTTTGTTTTATTCACGGCACTTAAAAAACACACGTCAGAGATCTGAAATACATCTGCTTGTTAGTTTACCGAACAGATATTACTGTCGATTACTTTTCACGTACAAGACATTTATTTCTGCTGGTTTGTTCATCAACAGTGTTCACATCAGTAATGTGGCAGCTGATTTCTGGATGTAAAATATTTCAATAATTAAGTAAAAATCACTGCTGCAGCATCTTCAACGTAAACCTGCTGATGATAAAAACTGCCAGCTGACAAATGTTAGTCTTACCTTTAGTATTTTTATATTCAGGGATTTTAATTTGTATTTTTATAACAAATGTGTC
>JBAJHX010000096.1:27387427-27406463 GCA_037176925.1 Amniataba percoides
TGCACTTTGAAGAATCAAGAAGCATCATCTCTAATCAAAGTTTATGTTGACCATAAATGTGCATTTTTAATCTAAAGGAACTATCTTTTCTTTCATTCCTATGCTAAATAAAGTTTCTAAATATTTGTCAAGCGTTATTAATTTGACATTATTTTTAGACATTCATACCCAGTGTTGACCCTTTGGTATGAGTTGTTCCAAATGAAGATTTTCATGTTAATCTAAAGATATTTCAGTAACACAGTATAACAGTAAAGCGGTGTGTTAGTTTTAAAAATAATGCATTGAAACATTACATCACATCAATAACATTAATGTGTTAATTAATGCTTGTTTGTGACAGAGGATTAATAGAAAGCACCCTGGAAACATTACAGATTGACATGGTTTGTGTGTGGCCCAGGACAGGAGATTTGCACAACAGATTTGAAGGATTTAAACTGGCCAAAACATCACTGGCAGATACTTAATATAAAAGGACTGTTATGTGAATTTTCTGATTGAGTGGCAAATGCATATGGAAGACAGCTTGGCTCTATTAAAGTTTTGATTTTAGCACATATTATTCTTATAAAGCACTCCGCTGACAGTGTGCTTTGCATTTGCTTTTAAAAGGGTCCTTGGTGACTTGACCCACTGTAAGAGAATCAGTGACATGCAGCAGGGCTGCACTAATGGAGATTCCAGAGCAGGACACCACCCACTTCCCCTCTTTCTTCAGTTTTGTCCTGCAAATCACTGCTCTGTATCCTTCAGATAACCATGCAGACTGAGGTTCATGTTAATGGGAGTCCCTTTAACCATTGCACCAGAGTCAATGTGTTCTCTTTTTGTCACAGGTAAACTGTATTCCTCCACTGTGGTCAGAAAGAATCACTGATTCTGCATCAGTGCTTTGACCGGGCATTCACATCTCCTGTGTATTATAAACAGTGGAGGATATATATTCAGTATCTCATTGTCTTGCAGGAAACAAGAAATTGCCATTGAGCTGGTGCCAGAAGTTAATTGCAACATGCTGCACATATCATAGTTGTTCACAGAGAGGCATATTTCCAAACCATTTAGTCTCCTAGTCAGTCTGTAATGGGAAAAAAACATTCCCAGAGTATTCTATTTATACTTTCAATACACATTAACATCTGAATATAGTTAGTCTGGAAGCAATTTCATGCATCTATTCACCAAAACGTTGAGCCAGCAACACTGACTGAATCAAGAACATTCTAGAAATGAAATATCCACATTGTGTTTCACTGTAGTGAAGAAACACGCATTAAATAACCAATATTCATTGGTTGATAAATGAGCAAGATGTGCATTTCATTATAATATAAATACCTAACTCTGTCATTCTAAGAGTTTTATGTTATAAAAGAGCAATTGTCTTATACATGTAAAAGACAGGTGGGCAAATGATTTGCATTTTAAACATTTTAGTTGCACAGATGGAGGCGATATATTGTGAATTGTTAGTCCTGTGTGCTGTGGGGCCTGCATCTTTGAGTGGTTAATGCCCATCCTGTCTTTTGTGTTTTGTTCTGGGGCAAAAAATCAGTGATAAGTTTCATAGTCAGAGGAGTCCCACAAAAACATGAAATGTGCACTGCAGTAAAGACCTCAACTATACTTCAAACAAAGTGGCCGGTCAGATCATTAAACAGCATCTGAAATTCACCAGATTTTATATAAATGTATGCTCTCTTTTTTCACAAAAATACGTCAGATAGATACGACTGACAACAGTATGAATGCTTTTAAGAAGAGACTGTCACACTGAAAATGTGTGCTGTTATTCCCATTTCATTATTTCATTATACATAGTACTATTTTATATCACTCATTGATCTTGAGTGGCTCAGATCTGTGTACAAGGCCTCATTAACACGTGTTATTTGAAGTGTAAACTTTTGAAGAGAGCTGTGATAGCAGAACTTATTTTGTAAGTGATCCACTGACATTTGTAACAAAAGGTCCAGCCTTGGAGCAGAGTCTTTCTTAAAAGTAAGGCGTGTCACTTCCTTTTAAGAAGGACTGTACTTTTTTGAAAGATGATCATCTGCTGCTGTATTCAATATTAACATAATATAACGAACAACATTTCCCATGAGCCCTGAACATTTGTGGCTTAAATCAAAGCTGGACAAAAGAGCTTGATGGTCAACATGTATGACATTGCTGTCTTAAAAACAGGTCAGCGAGGACTGAATTGAAACAAAGGAGTTTTAAAAAGCTAAATAAGTGTAAATGGAGCTTATATTGTCCCCTCAAGAGCCCAAAGCTTTAGTAAACACGTAAGTTACGCAACTGTTTAAGCTGGAAGTGAATTAGTTGAACTTTTTTTGCAACTATGTTCTCATTTTTTATGACCTGCTTTACAAAACAAACTTCAACAAGAAATACAAACACAGTGAAACAACAATGAAGGAGTAGCAGAGCAGCTTGAAGACCTAATCCATTTTTTTTTTTTAATTGATGAAACATATTTATCTCTCTTGATCCTTTGAGGGATGGCACGATAACCTGTGCAGAAACTGTGACAGACTCATCTAATGATATTTGGACATTATCTTTAAGTACATCTTGCAGATCCAATGGCCTCACTTTATATAAGTCCCAGCTGTTTCAGAGAAAACAGTGATAGTGGTTGAAATTACCAGCCAAAAGTGGAAAAAATATTGAAAGATTGTTCCATTTCCCTGAACATGTAATTTCCTTATAAATGTCATGAATTTGGATCCGTTCAGTCTTTGCATCACCCACATGTTAGAGTTGAAATACTGATATATTACCTGAAGCTTTTTCCCAAATGGTTTCAGACATGGCCCAGGCCTCTCTTCAGTAAACCACTCTTGAGCCTCTCTGGTGACTGCAGTCATGAAAGCTGAACCCCCCCCCCCCGGCTATTTCAAAGCCTGTCTGCATCTGACGGTTCCCCCCAAGATCACACTGGGATTCCACAAATCTCACCCATGCGTTGATGAGTTGACTCAGTGTTTTATTGGGGCTGAGCCTGATCCTGTTGTGCACTTACAAAATCCACATTTGCTCACTGCAACAAACCCTTTCTGATCTTGTTATCTTGCACTGTGTCATCTGTGCGACTTCAGGCAAAATGACCTTTAACTCCTTGGCTTGTTGTCACAACAAAGTGTATTTTTTTGTGGGTTTTACCCCTTTTATTATTATTTGACAGGATAGCTGAGAGAGACAGGAAAGGGGGGAGAGAGAGGGGACGACATGCAGTGAATGGCCTCGGGCAGGAATCGAACCCGTGGCCATTGTGTACATGGACACACGCTCTACCTACTGACCACCTGCACTCCACTAAGTGTATTTTCTTATGTGAAAAAAGGCAGCTGGCCTGTAGTACAGTAGATGAAGAAAAAATGCAGGCACTTTTGATATATCTGTGGCCCACTTCCCTGGCAATGGTCTTATCTGCGACCAGAGCAGATCTTTTTTATTATAAACCATCAACTTATCTCCAGCCAGATCCTCATTTGGACCTTTGAATGGGCAGCTTGGAGAGATCCACACAAGGCTGATCAGGTCACTGCGCCCCAAAATGACTGAGCCCATTCAAACATCCAGCTGTACGCTCTGTGAAGTGGTAAAAAAGGGCTGTTGTGACACATGATTCTTCATAAAGTTACTTAACGTTTCTGTCCCCCAAAAGGCAAAAATATATAAAAAAACTGAGGACAAATGTTTTTTTTTAATCACATGTGAATTCAAAGATGCTCTTGCTTAAATGACAAGCTCAGCATGAGATCAGGAAAGTAAAAACAAGTCTGTATTTGGGGGAGATTTGTTCTGGAGCCTTGAGACTTTCGTGGACGTGAACTGGCAGGAGAGACGCAGCAGCCGGAGTAATGAGGCGAGCACAAGGCTTTTCTGTAGTCAAGGTTACAGCTGCCCATGCAAGATCCTTAAAAACACAGTAGTGGACAGAAACTAAAGTTTACCCTGCAGGGTCTCAACAAAATATGGCTCTGGATATGCAGCATGACTTTTTATTATAATTTATGCTATTTGAGCAGCATGCACTGGTAACAAAGAGGGTAACAACTGTATAACTCTGATTCTATAGTCTACTCTATACTATACTTTTTCCATCAGCAAACAGTTGTGAATGACAGTGTGAATGCAGGCTTTCTCTGCCTACTCAGGTCTGTCTGCACTGACAGATTTTCCCCACATTTCTCTTGTTTTCCATCATGTGGTCTCTTTTAGCGAGTTCTTCAGCTCCTCTCCATGAATCAAAGCTCAACAAGTAAAAAAAAACTCTTCATCTCCCCTGTGCTCTGTGGGCTGGTCCTAGATCTCCTCCGGAGTCTCCAGCTGGGGAAACTTTCCGTCCCTCCCCCTCATCATCCTCCTCCTCCTCCTCCCACTCAGAGACAAAAGCTTCACACTTGCAGCTCTCAGATGACCGGCTGCTCTCCTGAACATCAGTCCGTGCTGACAAGGGAGCACTAACCTCTGTCTACAGAGTGAAACTTTCCTTCAACCACCAGGAGCTTTTCCAACACTGCGCCCGCCTGTCTGACCCAGTTTAACCCAGTGTGGTAAGTCCTGAATGGAAAAACTGTGACTCCTGTTACTGCAGTATGAGCACTGTGACCGAAGATTCTTTGGTCTGTGTGAGGATGTTGGACTTATTTACTTATATTTTTTACTTTAAAGCTTTATAAAATGATTGGTATGTTAAAGAGTGTGTAAGGTGCGTTTTAATCTCCCTGTATTTGTTTTCCAATAAGGTGTAGAGTCTTTTCTACAGTGCAAAGTGTGTGGCATCTTTCTGAGAAACTGAGCTTTAAAAGAAGGGTCGATGCAGGCAGAGCTCATGAGATCAGGGACTGTCTGATCTGAGCTAAGTGTGTGCAGGCAGAGAGAAAAATCCTGCTTCTACCAGGCTGGACAGATTACTCAGTTTGCATTCTTTTGCCTCTTTGCCTCACCAACTTTGATTATGTTGAGAACAACAACACGCTGTGTCACCTCCACAGGACAGAGAGACAGAGGAACTGTCTGAGCAAGAAATACCAATTAGTGAACTCCTCTTCACACATTTTGGTTGAAATTCAATTTAAGCTAACAGATCAAAATCTGGAGAATCTGTTTGTGTCTTTGATGATGACATCGTCCATATCTTGGCAAAGAATAATGCATAAGTTTTCTGTAGTTCAGAACACAAAAAAGTGTAGAGTAGGAAATATGTCAGATTTTAAGCTTTGATTGTAGTATTGATTTTATTTAGCAAAATTAATTCAAATTCAAGTTTACTTGTCACACATAATAAGTTGTACAGGGTATACAGGGTATACATCTTTAAATCAGTAACTGTTTTTTATTGTAAAGAAAGTAAGAATAGTATTTTCAGTTCTCATGTCAGCGTCTTCCTTTAGGATCCATGTTGCCTTAGTTTCTAAACTCTTCCTGAGCCTCTGTGCCAGCCTGGTGTATCTGATTTTGGACCACAGAAGGAGAAAGCACAGCCCAGGCAGTGATGCATAGATGGAAGCAGAGATTGTCTTGCCTGTCTGTGTCATTGGGGTCATAGCTGGTGTTTATCACCACCTCCTTTTCTAACACGTTTACTCTGATGTTGTGAGGACTGAGCTTAGGCGGACATAACAAGCAGAGCACGGGCAGGCTGTGGTAAGAGTTCAACAAAAGCTGATTTATTGAACAAAGTAGTAAATGTGTGGTGAGGAACTGGCCAGCTGGGCATTCAGGCAAAGCAGTGTGGCAGACTGAAGGTGATCCAGGCTGAACAGGCAGAATACACTGGAAAGAAATGGACTCAGAGCACATGCAGGATTCAGACAAACAGGAGGAATCTATCAGGCTACAGCTGAGTTGGCAATAAGAACTGAACAGGCCGACAACTGGAGCAAAGAGCAGGGTAGAAATATTGCAGACGCTGGAGTGGATGGGTCACAGGTGTGTGTGTGTGCATTTGCAGGCAGAGAGAGTTGAGAACACGCAGACAGAAAGCAGAGGAGAACATAAGAAACTAGGTAAAGGAGCTGCCCAACAATAACAGATGTTAACATCTGAAAACCTCAACTGGTCAGGCAGCAGAGCTGGCATGAGGAGAGCTTAGCTGCGAGCTTATTTCCTATCCTGAAGAGCAACTTGTAGTCACAGTCCAATGTTATTCACAAAAGGTATTTTTGTTGAAATAACCATAAGGAGCATACATTTAGAGGAGCTCACAGAAAGGAGGCTGGGGAGGTCTACGTCCTCTAGACTGTCCCATTAATTAATAAAAGACTTCAATATGTTGTTTGTTAATAGATATTTGTCATTCCTGCATTTCATGTGAAATGAACGAGTGAACTGTCTCCATACTGGAGCTGTGTGAAACTAGTCTGAAACTTCAACACTTATGAAACATATCATATAGAACAAGAATCATTAGTCAAAAGACAATTTGCACTTCGGTCTCTGTTTAGTGTAATTGCTATGCATTTTGAAGTTCATAATGTTCAGCAGACTGCTGTTAGTTAGCAGTAAGTTGACATGATGACTATTTTTCTTAGGAGGAAAGTGATAGACATGTAAGACTAGGTCAGATTTCATGTACTGATTCAAAACACTGAACTGCAGCTGAGGAGTGGTAACAACTATGATGGAGTAAAAATGTGTGACTGTTATGAGATCATGTATGAAGTTAAATGTTGGTCTGCTTTCATCTTCATGTCTGTCCTTTTTTCTCTTATTTCTTGCAGGTTGTTAACATGCAGAATATGCCAGCATCCATGAAGAAGAACTAAAGACTGTGGACAATATCCGATATTCTTAAATTGTTGCATGAACACCTGATGCCATGACTGGTCCTACAATATCTGAAGTAATGCTGCTGAGATGTTCATTACTTTTTGTCTACTTGAGTATCTGCTTGTGTCAGCGTGACTGCAGCGGTGTGGACTGTCCCCAGCTGGACAACTGTATCGAAGAAGTGCTGGACAGTGGCTCCTGTTGCGCATCATGTCTGCAAAAAGGATGCACATGCGAAGGTTACCAGTACTATGATTGCATCACTGCTGGATTCAAGAATGGCAAGGTGCCCGAGGGAGACTCTTACTTTGTTGACTATGGCAGTACAGAGTGCTCTTGCCCAGTGGGAGGGGGTCGGATCAGCTGTCACTTCATCACCTGTCCTGATATGCCACCAAACTGCATCGAGGTTTCAGAACCTGTAGATGGTTGTATGCAATGCGAACGCATTGGATGTGTCCATGAAATGCAAAAGTATGAAGCTGGACACTCCTTCCACATTGACCCCTGCCGGGTCTGCCACTGCCCTAATGAAGGAGGAACGCTAATGTGCTACCCTGTGCCAGACTGTAACTTGGAAAAAGTCCATAAACCGGTGTTAGCTGCACCAACAGAAGAAGATACAGCCAGCAGGCGCAACAGGTTTGAACAGTTATCCACTCCATATAATTCTAATGGGAACCTCCCAATCTTCAAATTGCCTTCACTGGATAAGGAAGAGCCAGAAGATTATGAATATGGTCGCACAGACCTTTCTGAGACCTACCCTGACTCTCTGGTATTCCCCACTCAGTCCTCCTCCCACAATAAGGTCAACAGACAAGGCAAGCTGGAGCTGAGAGAACAATTCAGAGTTCATGGCCATCCCACAGATAGAGAGAAAGTAACAGAAAGTCCCCAGAGAGCAGAGCAGAGTACTCTCAGGCCACATATGTACCAGGACACCACTGCTTCTCAGCAACCCCCAGTGAACAGTGCCACAGACAGTCATCTGACTACACAGACCCCACTGCACGTACTTAAAAGTTTGCATAGTGTCATATTTCCACTAACCCACAGATTCGGGAGTGAAAAACACCCAGAATACCCACATATGAGTCCAAAGGATGAAGTTTATCAGAGAAGCTCTGAGGCTCCGACACATCAGCAGATTTCTGCGGGGAGTGTGACAGTCAGAGATTCAGAGAGTCAGATCAACGTTACAGACAGCCATACCAATCAGCAGATACCATCTCAACAAGTCAAGTTTCCGAGAACCACAGGGAGCCCGATCCATCCCCAGGCAAGTACCGAGGGTCAGACAGAAATACAAGGGACAGCCACACTGCAAAGTGAGGATGGGATGGATGAAGAAGAGATGGAGAAGGAAGCGGCAGTAACATTTCAGAGTGTAACTGAGTCTGAAGGAGTGGATGTGCCCTACAAGGTGAAGGCAGAGCAATGGGAAAGAAGTCACAAGGACTCTGATATTAGCTACCCAACCAGAAGCTACGACAAGACCCTATCTGAGCCCAGCACCAGGTCCCCCAGGACACCTGGATACCCGACAACCCCACCCACTGTCAAACGTGATGAACGTAAGTCAAAAGATGTTTTCACTGCACAGACCAACATGTTTAGAAATGCTGTTCATATCTTTTAGCGCGCCATAACATGTTTCAGAGTGTAAACATATAAATTAATTCAGTTTTCATGAGAGATAGACCAATAAATTGACAAGCCATCTCAGCGTTTATTTAATCTGATAAATGACAAAGTGTGAAATGCCTAACTAGATTTGAGGTGATTTAGAGAAAGTGTCACTGTTATAGTAGATATAGTTGCTGTAAAATGCTCTGCTCAGTATGTGCTTGCACTCCCTGTACAACATCAGACAACAGTCTTTGGTGGTATGCAGCAATGAAACACATGATATATGAGTCACTGGTAGTTTATTAAGTATGTAATCCTTTCAAATGCTCTTGGGTGTGTTTGTATAAAAATGCCTACCCCAACAACTGATAATACACAAGTGAGAACAATAAATAAAAAGCCATTTAAAATAGTCTTCATTGATGTTTGGCCACTAGGGGAGAGAGTAGGATAAGATTCACAGACTGGAAGCTGCTTTAGTGTTTATTTATGAATGTAAATTCAGCACCTAATATCCTTTTAACTCTTCTCCTAATTAAAATAACTGGTTCCTGAGCTGCCAAATGCTCCACTATGTTTACCAGCGAGCTGCTGACTTTGTCTGCCTGTCATTTGGTGCTGGAAAGCTAGTGCAAAGTGTCCCAGTGTTAGGCGTGTGGCAGGACGAAGAGAGCTGTTTGGACCCATGATGCAGACGAGGCTGGCTGAGCAGGTTGAAAGGACTCTTTATTTTACACGAGGAACAGGCTCACAAAGGCAGCAACAAGACGGCAGGGACACAGGACGGGCAAAACTACACAGACTGGTAACGAAACACAGATTGGCAACAGGGAACAGACCGGTATATATACACAGTGAGGGAGAGGGAAACAGGTGAGGAGACTAACAAGGGACAGGTGAAACTAAGTGGGGCAGGGCAGGTTAATCAAGAGGGAAACACACAAAGTCAGGAAGTCAAGTGACAGACACGTGGGGAGAGAGGGGGATTCAAAATAAAACAGGAAGTGAACAAACTGGAGCTAAACATGAACGACAGGAGAACAGAAACTAAATACCGGAAATACAAAAGACAGGGCAGGGACACAAGACAGGGCGACAGAGCATCAGAAATGAACTAAAACTAAGAACAAGAAGCAAAAGCCTAACACCCAGGCTTTTAAAAACAGCTGCCTGCTGGATACTAACTCAACAAGAGGAGTGAAACTAAACCAAACTCATGATGTCACAAGACACAAAACTAAAATGTTTGGTATCATTGAAGGGAGCTGCAGAGGGGTGATTATGTCAGTGACTATTTCACTCTATATGTTTCTATGAACAACACCCTTTCAAAACCTGACTACACTTCTGATTCAGTGCTGATAAAACTATAAAGCACTCTGTTCACAAGCCTCCACTTACTTGGTCTCCACTACTTGCCCTTGACTTTGCTGGTAGACATTTTATACTAAATACCAAGCCAAGCCATTTGTCATGACTGTTAGGAGGGAGTGGAGACACTTGCTGGTCCCCAGGTATCTAAAGCAGCAACATAAATAGTGAACGCAGTGTCTGTCTGGAGCAGGGAGTGTAACGCTCCTCCCGTCGTGAGTGTCCTCCCACAGGAGTTTCATACCAGTCACCTCCCTTCCTCACCCAGCACACACAACCTCAACTTTGTTTTACTGCATGTTGCCTTAGCTCTCCCACAGGAGACAGACACATGATCTTGAGAATCTGAGTTTGGCAATAAATTCTCCTTGGCTTCAGGCCTTCCAGTTTTCAGAGCTGTGTCTTAGATGTAAATGCTTTCATTTGAAAGATTTAAAAAACATATAATATTGTAGTTTGAGTTTAGGTATAGGTTTTGCTTGTTTTCAGTCACACAGAGTAGGTGAAATCCCTGCTCATGCAAAAATGTTTTTCTTTCTACTACAAAGTAAGTGGAAATTTGAAAAACCTGTAGATTTTCTCCACAACAGCAAATGGAAAAGCTCTTCAAGTGTGTTACATGATTGTATTAACGGTGGTGTGAAGCGTAATTTCTTTGTTTATTTATTATCAATGCTCTTTATAGTTATAGTGATAGATGAGGTGTATTATGTGTTGCTCGTGCCTATGAAGTCTCCAGTGCAGCAGCAGATCAAAGTGATCTGAGTGATTTTCTGTTCACTGACTAATGAACAAGCATCCCCTTCTACATTGTTTGAAAGCATTTTCTGACATGGGGTGAAGGGATGAAGCTACCAACAATATTCCAAGTAAGAAGACAGGATAAAGAGAAATCTACTTTAGGTTTGGTCTGGAGCACGCTTATAGGTTGGCCCCTGGATGTCAGTCCAAAGAGATCAAGGAGGGACATGACAGATGATGAGGATCATGTGACAAAATGCAGGAAGAGATCAGGTCCAGGCTCAGGACATAAGCAACACTGACCAACAACTGACTATGGGAAAGGGGCTGTACTGGAAGTGCCCTGACACCAGCGGGGGAATATTTCTTCCCGTGCACAGTGTAGCCTGTGACGTATGTTGAGAAGCCTGAACTAACTAAAGGTAATTCATTGTTGATTCGCCAGTATTGATAAACAACCCGGTTAACTGTTTGATTGAACAGAAGTCATTTCACCTAAAAATAAGACACACAACTATGGAAATAACTGACTGTACCTCTCCATAACAGAAAACATTGTTTTTCATCATGTCAAGTCCCCTTGGTGTGTGATCCAGAATCAAGGTCCTTGGCAGTCCCCTGAGAAAACTGCATTTAAAATGCCAGTCACACTCGCAGCCCTGACAGATAGGATGGTCATGGAATATGCTTCAGACCATCTGGACCGCTCACAGCTGCCCATGCCACACCGCAAAGAAAAACAGAAAGAGTTTTCACATTATTATTTCCACAGAAACTTTTTCAACTCTTTGAACAGGGCTCATCTAGCAGACTCTGTCAGGCCGGCATCAAGGTAGTCTACATATGTTCAGTGAACGTGAGGTAAAAGTTTCCATCTGTCCACGTATAATTTCACTGCTTCCTCTGGGATATACAATAGCAAACACTGAACTGTGTACTTTGAAAAAGCATAACTTTGATCTGAAATTTGGAGAATTTCCAAGCAGTCGGATATGTATACAAAGCTTAAAAGAAATGTCTGGATTAATAACAGAAATGATTTCCCTCTTCAAAGGAATGACAGTATCAGCTGTTCAAACAGAGATACGTACAACATAAGTGAACTGATAACGTGATGCTGGTTGAAGTGACTGGACTTCCTGGCTAAAGGGATATTAATCTTACTTATATTACATCATTTACAGTGGTATCATATTGAAGCACTTGTCTCATGCATTAAATGATTCAAACCACACGTGAAGGGTGATTTAGTGCAGAGTATTGTTCTTCATTGACATAAATAGGGTCTGTCCAAAAAGACACACTTGCAGTATTTGCAAGAAAATGACTCGTGTGACATTTTCACTGTTATTGTCAGGAATCCTTATTCCTGTTGTTTGTCTGTAACCCTTGTTTTTGTTCAGAATATTTTAACTTGGCTATTGAAGTTTTTTGTTGAACAGTGCACTCCTTTGTGTCCTCTCCATTCACAACTCTTAAGTCCCAAAGTGTACAGCAGCATTCATAATGAGGTTTTGAAATTCAGGGAAGATTTAGATTCTTATTGGTGACGCTGCAGTAGATGAAAGACAGAATCAGTAGTATAGACAACCATGGCAAGTATGGTGGGCCAAAGTTGAACCAGGAAGCCAGTCAATAGGCACATTTGCTTTGTTAATCCTTAGTTAGCTGTGAATAACTTATTACAGACTTACAAAATTCCCAATTTGTAAAAAATCCGTTTTTTTTTTTAATAAATCAGTACTCAAGACAGAAAGTACAATTACTGGGACAGACCTGTGATTTCACTCACTGCATGTCATGTGGCCCAAAGTGAATTCTCATCATTTCAGTTTCCTCATCATCCAACGACTGACTCAGCTCAGCCGTCTTTCATGTTGGTTTTCTTACACATAAGTAAAAGACACATTATTTTGTGACACAAACCACACAGTTAATCTCTGAGGTAGATCTGAGAGCGACTTACCGTCCATACTTTGTGTGCCTCCAGTTCTTATCACACTAAGGCCTCCTTTTGAAAATTATCAGTGACTATTTTAAAATGACAAACATGAGCAAATAGAGAAGTTAAAGTCATCGAAGTGATTCGCAGTATCTCTTTGGCTCTGCTGCCTACAATTGAAGCCAGGATTGGTTTATCAGCCAAATCCTTCTTCAGCACAAGTGTCAATGAGGTTGGAGGTAATAAGTGAGGACAGGTACAATATTGTGATGGTTGTTATTCAGAGGCAATTAAAATGGTTCTTTTTGTGCTGTGAGATGTCTGGGAATAAGCCTCTGGTGCTCAGAAAGTGAGTTTTATGTTTTTTTTGTTTGTTCAGAATATTTGGGTAGTCAGGTTGAGAACTGTTAGCCACTAACACAAAGAACAGGGCTCCACTTACACTCTCGATTGCAATATGTGAGGAGAGGAAGAATATAAAACAAAACAGGAAGTGTGCCAAACAACTGGAAATGTTTCATACTTTTAAATGGTTCCTTATCTTTTACCAGAACTGCCACTACTGGCTCTGGCCTGCTTGTATTGTTACATCCTAAAACTGACGATATGTATCCTCACCTCAGTGACACCGAGAGCGTCCAGACAATAAAGATACTGATGGCTGCAACTGTGAACCACATTACATGTAATGCAACTGGTATCCAGATGTTGTCACACAAAATGTGGTGGGGCAAATGTGTCTGACATGTGCCTCAGGGTGGAGTGATACAGGTCTATAATACTGATGTAATGTAATGATGTGAGACGAGGCACGTAGACAGACTCTCTTATTTCTGTTTACGGCACAGCAGGAGAAAGTGTACCATCCTGATTCTGACTGTTTTGATCATTTACACATGAATGTTTCTGAGCTATGAAATATGTGTGTCTCAGGTATTTTGTGAGCTATTCTCTTTTGCTGTTCCTTTACTCTTCATTGAGTCTTAGGCTGGATCTGACCATTTGGCAAGCAGTCCTGGAATCTACTTCACACAACAGTGTGAAATTACACAGCTTCACGTGTCAGTGTGAAGTAATGAACCAGTGCAGTTGTGACTTCAAGTACAGTTCCACAGTTAATTATTCATCTGCAAGATCTATGAAAAACAACACCAGTAAAGATGTTGTTTGAGCAATCTTTTCTATACTGATATATTAGCAGAGCTGCTTTCCCAAAGAAAGGAAATATTCCATAAACCTTACCTTGGTCCTCATTGGGATAAGAAACACATCTCACAGATTTCATTAATAAGAAATGGATACAAGCTTCAGAAATGACTATTTTTTAAATGATTTTTTTAGAGTAGGCAGGCTCTGAATAGTAATGTCATGGAGATGAAGTAGAAATTGCCTTTATTTACAATAATCTTTTTCTCTGTTATTAACTTGACACTATTTTTTGAAGTTAGCACTTATGAATTATGCACAGTAAGACAGTGCTGCAGACAGTTTTAGACAGTTTTAGCTTAAAATGTTTGTTTACTGAGCCTTAAGGGAGCCAGCACTGGGATGAAGTGAGTTGTTTCAAAATGAAGCTGAAGGCAGAGCTATTACAGCATTCCTACGCTGTGCAGAGGATTAGCATAGTTAAGACGTATTATACTTTGAGGTGAATACAGTGGCTTTTATATCAAGGAAATAATGCATGCAGGCAATCATAATGTATCATAACGTTATTTGACATCAAGTGAAATAAATCAGTTGTAGCTGTTCTTAATTACATGAATAAATATGTATGTATATGTATACATATATGTGTGTATATATATTCATGTAATTAAGAACAGCTACAATTAATATCTATATATACAGTTATTTTTTCACATTTTCTATGGACTTGATCAGGTTCATGTTTAAAGTTAGAAAACAAAGCTTCATGTAACAGCAGTGTCAGTATGAAGAGTATGCTAATATTCTTTCCAGTATGTAAACCAACAAAGGTTTATTGAGCTGAACAACAAAAGCTCTTTGTCAGTGGCTTTTCTTCAAAGGGAAAAGAGAGACGTTCAGTCTGTGGGTTTGAACATGGTTTGGTTCTGACATGGGGCTGACTGACCAACAGGTCTTGGCCCTCTAAAGCGCCTCATGGCCATGCATCAGTGTTGCAACGTAACGGTCCTTGTTGTTGTTTTCTCCACGGTGGGCTTGTGAAGCGCTCTTAGTCTGTCCCGTAACCTGGGACCTACCAGGGGCGTAATGCTGCGACAACAGAGCTCCCAGGATCAGTAAGGTGGCAGTTCAAGGAGGGGACACATATTCATGTGTGCCTCAAATGCATGCCTGCTTTGATAAATACATTAATGCATAAATAATGTCCATCCATCTATTTTCTAACCCACTTTCTCTTCACACTGCATAAATAATAACTAAGAGGAAATGATAAAAGCAAAAAGAGAAAATAATAAAAGAAAATGTGATAATGCAAACTTACTATCAAACTTAATTATCTTTTGCCTGATGATGCAACCGGGATAGTTTTTGTGTCTGTCAAAGGCTCAAAGTGCTCCTGTTGCATTTTAGCAGACGTTGAAGAAAAGAAATGGGAATCTCTAAACCCCCAAAGCAGCAAACTCCTTCTGACTTGCTGCTTCATTGTAGCTCAGCTCAGTTTACTGTATGTATGCTGTGTGTCCATGAACACTGACTGAAACAACCCTGTCTGTGGTAATAAAACAAACTGTAACTTTCCCCAGACCTGAGTAAAAAAAAGTTTCCAATAATAAAATGGGCTACTGTATTCTCATAATGGGACTGCATCTCTTTAGTCAGCTGCAGACATGTTAAAGGTGCCTTTGAGGCCTGGTGCAGTCTACCATATGTTTCTGTGTGACTGCTCACTGTTAAGTCACTTTTCAGACCTCTGTGCCATGCATGTAACGGTGCAGGCGTGGATGCAGAGCTGTTTTTATTCCCTCAGTCTGTATGTGCTGATGTTTGCATACCTTCATGTCTCTGTGCCTCAGGTCAGCATGTGTCTGCTGAAGACCTGCTGCAGAACTGCTGTGCCTCTGGCCAGAAATGGGCCAGAGAAAATCTCCACTGCAACCACATGCTACTGCTCAACATTGACAAGAACTCTGCATGTAGGTGAGTGAATTAGCCTGAGGTGTTTTCCAAAAAAAAACATTTTAGGCAAGTGTTATGCTGCAATCCATTGTACTACAAAAAACAACCTCTGACAGTGAAAAAGCAAGGCAAGATCTGTCAAGCCTGTAAACTACCATCATAAACAAATCTACTGTCACAGCAGTGCAGATGTAGAGTTGTAAAGCATGCTCTAACTATTTTGCAGTTGTCATATCCATTGCCAGTCTTCAGACCTTTGTGCTTTAAGAAAGCACGTGATGTCGCTTAAAGAGAGGCAAGGTCTTCACTGGGAAGTCTTGCTGGTTGAATATCTCAGTCACAGGACGTATTCTTAGATCTCTTTTGCCTTCATCAGTCACCTTCCAAGTTTAGATCGGAACCAGTCCCGACTCAACAGGCCGACACTGCCATTTTGTGTGCATAGTTTTTGTCATTGTCAACATGATTTTCATTCAGTGAGGTATAAACATATATGAATGAGGATGTGTGTGTCAGTATTACAGAGAGGCAGTGCTGTCTCAGTTCTGTGAAGGAGATCCAGTGTGAATCAGGTAAGACTTCGGCCAGAGGAAGCGGCACCTGTGAAGAGGATAAGGACAACCACTGTACAGACGACACCTATGAGGTACATCACCTTCCCACCACCTTTTAGAGCAATGCTTTATTTAGCTCATTTCAACCCTGCATTGTTCTTATGAGACAGCACACAGTGGCACATGACATGATGATCATCAATATAGTAATCAAGTTCTCTATAAAGTCAATTGATCAGAGGTAAGAATGTCTTCCTTCAGAATATAATATGAAATGTTTTCGTTTGTCAAGACATGATTCACTGTTTCAAATGTTAAAGAGCTGCTGAAGTTTCCTATTTCAGTATGTATCCTAAATTTATGAATACTTCCATATAGACATGGCAATCATTTCTTTGCTCAGAGTCAGCTCAAATAGCATCCCCTGTTTCTCCAAGGGAAAAAGCAAAGTGGAAAAGCAAAGGGGAAAAGCAAAGGGAAAAAGCAAAGGGAAAAAGCAAAGGGGAAAAGCAAAGGGGAAAAGCAAAGGGGAAAAGCAAAGGGGAAAAGCAAAGGGGAAAAGCAAAGGGAAAAAGCAAAGGGGAAAAGCAAAGGGGAAAAGCAAAGGGGAAAAGCAAAGAGAAAAAGCAAAGGGGAAAAGCAAAGGGGAAAAGCAATGGTTTGGCCCTCATGTCAGCTGCTCATGTGTTGAGGCAGCTGGGCCAAACTATTAGGCCAGGTCAGTGTTGTAGAGGAAATTAAAAAAAGGTGAAAGTCTGGTCCTCTTTGCAGCTTGAGGCAACAGCTGAACTTGTTGTCAGTGTATTTACAGCCAGGGAGCCAAGGGAGGTGGTGACAAGACAAGCGAAAGGCACCTCAGTGACACACTCCTGACAGGCTCTGCTTTTTTCTGGATGGGCAGGTGTGCTGCAGCTGCTGTGCCCTCGGCCTGCGGATGCGCAGCGAAAGATTGGGTTGTGATGCCCACCAGTACCTGGGCTATCCCTGTGGTCACATCTTCCTCACCTGCTGTGAGGAAGAGGAAGAGAAGGAGGAAGAGGAAGGTCCGAGCCAGATCCCACTAAGGAGGAAGCAGAAGCCCAGACCCACTACTACGCCTGAGAAAGGTATCTGACACACAGCACCGCAGTTTCACTGCCATACAGCTTTCAACATGGAAAAGACGATGATGGTACACACACACACACACACACACACACACACACACACACACACACACACACACACACACACACATTTGGGCGTAGAAACTGTTGCAAACACTCCTTGAAGACAGAGCTGAGAGAGTTAAACAGAGAGAAAACTAAACCACAGATTCAGACAAAACACATACTGTATAACTCATTGTCTGTTCAGTCGGTGCTCTGGAGCTTTCAATCGTATCAAATGATCTTCAACAACAGGTGATTTCCCAGATGAACGAGAGCTCCTTACAGAGCAAGAAACACCTCATATTCCCTAATAACTGGGAGAGACCTGATAAAGATTATATGAAATGATCAAATGCTCCAGAACAGTGACTAAGAGATGAGACTGTATCGACAGCTGCTGTCCAAAGTCAATAATGAACTTTTAACCTCTAAATATGCTGGAAATCACTTATAGTCATTGTTACAGTGATCAACCACATCTGGAATCATTTCTATTTAAAATGTGTGGTAAATTATTAATATTATTATAACTTTAGTCAACAAGTAGTTCACTTATATATGATATTTTGTACTTATATTACTTATATACTTACATTATATTGTACTTTTTGGGAAGTTCTTTTTAAAATGTAGCAATTACTTCAATTTGCACCAAAACCACGTCCTACTCAACTGCCTACAAAATGTACCGACTGTAACTTCTCTCTGCAAACTTTACACTGTACTGGAGTATAGGCTTGTTTGGGGTTCAGCCATCACTGTTTTGTCTTCAATGCAGTTTATGTCAGAGGTAGAGCATGTCCTGAGTTTTCTTCAGCACGTGCACACTTTCCTCTAAAAGACAGATGCTCTCGGTTTATTGTTAAGGAGTCACGTTACCATTTCAGAGTAATGGAAAAACATGTATGCAAGCTGTGATGAATGAGGAACAGATGGTAGCTCAGGCTGTTGTCTCTCTACGTGTGCCAGCAGAGTTTTCCTGTCTCTTGTTCATCAAGCACCTAATGCCAATGACATTTACATCAATGAGTTTTCTCAAGCAGCTGAGGTTCAGGATAGATATTCCAGTCTCTTCATCTCAACAAAAACATTGTTGAATGTGTCTGTTCAGCTCAGGAGCGAAGACCTTTTGTCTAAATCATTGATTTGGAATGTATTTGAAGGTTGCTCAGATATTAATTTATATAGTGGGATGAGGCACACAGCATGGAATTGCAGTTTATTGTCATTCAGTCTTTGTTGTTATCCTTTTATAGGGGTAGTCGTGTCCAAGTATGACGGTGAGGTAAGGCCGGTCTCCTCACTGCCTCACTGCCTGTTATTTCATTCACAACATCAGAGGAATTCCTTCTAATTTGACCCTTTAATAGGCTCTGTTCTTGCCATTGACTGCAGCTAATTTCTTTTAGCTTTAAAGAGGAATTTGAATGATGTCATTCTGAAATGGGATTCAATTAACCTTCTGGAAATTGCGAAAGGTTTCGGAGCTGCAAAAACTGTTCAAGTTCTCAGAAACGATTAAACATCTCGCTCGCTATCATCTTGCTCCACAGTGCCTCCTCTTTACTCAGTATTAGAAGTGCCACAGGCGAGGTGGGGATCTCAGTCCAACCATCACTACAGGAGGAAGCTGCACTGAATAATAACAGTTGTAGATACATACAGATGTGTATGAAAAAAGTGAACCTCATTTAATGCTTGACAGATGATCTGGCTGTGTACAATTTATGTACAAGTCGGAAGAGCACACG
>JBAJHX010000096.1:27434511-27447957 GCA_037176925.1 Amniataba percoides
TTTTCACCCTGGAGCTCTGTGGCATCTCTCCCTTTGTTCTTCATAGACAGATTTCTTCACTTAGCTCAAAACATCTGTGTGCACCAGTGTGTAATAAAACATGTCAGTAAAGATGGGGGAGAGGCTTTTGCAGCCATTGCAGTGCAATCTGGGATTTGAAGTATCAGTGGTGTGCGTGCTTTATACCTGTGGTCCAGATAAAATGCCACCACAGGCCAGATGTGGCCCGCGGGCCTTGAGTTTGACATGTACGCTTTAAATGCTTAATACATGTAATTCATGTACATTTTTGCAAACAGCCCCTTTAAGGGACCCAATCAAATCTTAATTTATTTTATTCCTCAGAAATGTAATAATTTCTGTTTTCAGTTTCCCCCAAACCACATTTCTGAACCCTGTGTGTGCTAAAAACAAAAATAAAGTTTAAATTCATTATAAATGAATTAGGTATACATTTATTTCAAATTAAAGTAGTGTGCTAATTGAATTTAGCAGCAGTTTGAAGGTTAAAGAAAACGAGTGTCTTACCTTTTTACCCTTTTAAAGTATACAACTATCAGCGCCATTTATCAATGTATTTAGTTATATTTGTTTTTTATTACGAGTATTGTGCCTCCATAGTCATCACCCATATTTGTTTGTGAAAGAGCAACAAATATTTCTACCCATTATGTTTGCCCACAGTTCAGTATTTTGTTTTTTTCCCCTCTTTTTAAAGATGTAATTGGGTGAAATGTAAGTGTTAACATTCAGTGCAAATCATTAATCAGTCACTTATTGAGATTCTAGCACTGAAGATATCGATGTCGCATTACTGTTGATCCCTTTTCTGTGCAACTGTCATATTCTTTCCTTTATCATGATCATATTTCTATGTTACTGTGTTGTATGTATCTCAGGGTAAAACTTTTGTATTTTTGTATAAACTTGAAAAATGATTCTGTAGCTGGCAGGAATAGATCAGTCTGCTGTTGTAATTTCAGACTGGCCTCACACATGCTGTACCATTTCAGCTGTCATCTATAAACAAATCAATAAATGATCAAACTGTTGTCATTTACTCAGTAAAAGTAGAGATCAAACTGCAGGGTTAATCAGGGTCACACCAGGACTGCACACTGGTGCTACAGTGAGCCAACATCCCCATCTACTGGTGAAAAAATGCAATAACTAAGTCCTGATACAGAACTCTGTTAAAAGCAATGAAAATGTTTTCACATTTCACAAAGTGATTAAATGTTCTAAAAGCACAGGAAGGTAAAAGTTATAAATACTAAAGTCATTTGTTTTACTCAGTGCAGCAACATTTACATTTAGATCCAAAACGGATTCACATTAAGTCTAAACTGACATTATTTGCTTTTATCACCTTTTCCACTGCTCCATAAGGAACATTCAGTGTGTGTTACACCCTGCAACAGCTCCACCAGGAAAGTGTGTGTGTGCTACCTCACCCTGTTAATCTGTCCCAACAGATAGTTCAAATGGAAAGCAGAGAGGGTGAATATCTCACAGGTCGCTGTATAAATAAACACCACTGATACAAGATAATTCAAGCTTCTGCTTTCCAGTGTAGTTTATTTGCATTTCGAGCTCTTTTATGTTTTATATTCGTTCATATGACTGATATTCCAGTGTACTGTTTGGTCTCCATGCAGATCATCTGTCACTCAGTGTGCCAAGTACTATGACATTATTCTTTATCTCAAAAACAAGAGAAAGTTGATTTAAGGGTTATACCACATATATGAGGGTGCAATCTCCAGTGAGCTCCTCTTATGCATGTATGTCTTGTACCTGTTTTGTATTTATTATATTGTTTCTTTGGTAAATATGAAGCTACAGCTAAGATAAGTTAATAATTTAATAATGGCTCTACACATAAGCCCCTACAAAACCACAACTTGTTGCTTTTATAAGAAATTTGTTGGGACTTAACAAATATGACCTATTCATCAGTAAGTGCCAGGTTAACTGTTTCTCCATCACCTGTCTATATGCTGTAGTATACTACTGTCTTTGGCTTAGTTTTTGTGACATCAACTCTTACTTACCTTCCTGTATAAGGTGAGTATTGGTAGGTTTTTGTCATTCCTAGAATATTTGACATAGATATAAACACACACGCTTTACCTGCCTTGACAAGTCAAATTACAGTTTACATGTAAATGCATCTAATTTTACTTTTCCTTCTTAACATTGCAATTACTTCTGTACTTTTATTTAATAAACATATTGAATGGACCAACTGGTAATTGAGTAATAATCATAATTAGTTATTATTCCTGCCAGAATATCTGCCTCCTACGCATGAAAACAAACTAGCCTTTGCACACTCCTATAAAATCCACAACAAATCCTAATAAAGCTGACAGAAATTCTGATGAATTAAGTCCATCAGTCTGTTTTTATAAAAATTATTATTTATTTCAGCCACAAAAAAATGCAGCCAGATTTTTTATCCCCAAAATTGAAAATTGATCCCAAAGTGCATCAAAACAGCAGCAAATTCCTTCAAAACAAATTCTCGTGTCACATTTCATGTCTCAGTGGAACACAGAGTAAATGCCATATGGTCAATTTTTATCTGTGTATCTCAAAAACACAGCCAGTGTGCCGTGTGAATAAACATAAAACTTCAAAGTTGAATAATTTGGTATGACCAGCTCTGCTTATAGTGTTTCTCATTTGTCTTCCTTTTCTCAGGTTCCTCTCATTCCACCCACTTTTTCTTTCTGCTCAAAATGCCAAGCACCGATTTGCTGCTGCACAGTGAATCTGTAATTAGACTGTGGTATTGCTACTCCTACTTAAGTAAAATATAAAAAAAAACTGCTAAATAAATACAACTATCAGGCAGTAACTGTACAGTTAGAGTGAAATTAAGATGTGTGTAATGTTCTGAGTAATTCTTTAACAAATATCTTTCTTAACTTCATAAATGGGTCAAACTGGTTTGATCTATAAAATGATTGAGGTGATTCAGCCGTCAGATTTCAATCTATTATTAATAGATTTATTAAGTGATCTATAATCAAAAAAGTGCTGAATATGTTAGCTGTTGTCTTTGAAAGCAATGCATTATCAGCCAGTGTTATTATTTCCACACTGATAATAAGAATTAACTAAAATAATTAAAATAGCAAAAATTGTTTCTGATATTTGAATGTTATTTCAAAATATGCAGTCAGTTATATTAGTAGTAATAGTTTTATCTCATACAACTCCCTGCAGTTTACCAAACCAAACTCAAGTGTTTGAGACTGAATGCTGACTGACAGTTACAGCCTTTACATGAGCTCATGGATGAGGCAGTGAATAAGATGCTTAGGTAGAGAGGTACAGGTGAGGTTAAAGGTTACATGCAGCATGTTGTTAATGTGTTTGTTCACAGACTGGTACGTCCGTGGCTCAGAGGAGAGCTGCTCATACTTTGTCTCCCGATTGCTGGTACTACAGGCCTCTCTGCTGTTGGTCCTGTGACTGAATGCTAAATGACAAGATGGGAGCTCAACCCGCAGAGCTGCTGACTGATACGCAGTTGAGGAGGGACATTGACAGGACAATATGTTAAAATCCAAGCCTCCTTATATCGTATAGCTAAAACTTTCCTTCAGATGGAAACATTGCAGATATATTGTCTCTTTTTTGACTACATTTTGAGAATCTTGAAATAATATGGACGCTAGTTAAACTCAGAAGTAAATCAGCATTATCAGTCTAGTCTATGGATGACATCAGCAACTTCATCGACCACATCGTCACATGTAGATTATATCTACTGTATACTGGACAAAACCTGAACCTTACAACTACATTTGAATTTTACTTTCATGCCTGAATTCATGTATGTGCTACTGTGACCAGGTCAGGTCAAAAGTGCTTTCAAGCTGTGCTGCAGGTTGACAACAGAGGGCAGCAGACTGCACCAGTGCAACAGCCACAGCACGTTTCTGAAAGAATGTTCACTTGCACAACACACTTGCGTAATCTGTCTGTGCTCACATGTACTGGAATGGAAAATGTAGGCATGCTTTTGATGTGCAGAGGCTCAAACACATTTTCCTTCGTCTCACAGGGGTTCCTCACCAACGCACCACTGATTCCACTGTTGTGTTCGGTCACATCCCCGTTGTAATAACGTGTCTGTGCTATTAGAGGATGGTTATTGTGCAGACTCTGTGTGAAATGAGTCAGCACACACCACAGCTATGGAAACATGGATAGGTGTGATGTGTTTCTTCCAAAACAGAGAACTCCCTCTGTGACAGTAACACCAGGACTCCAGCTGAATGATGTCTTTGATTTTCTGAGTATACATTACTTATCTTCTCCCATGATTAATCACAGAGATATGAAAGCACTCCTTTGTTTTTCTGTACAAATCTGTGGGGGCTGGGTATGCTAAACAAAACCCATCAAAAAGTCAAAAATCTTCCGTTTGCTTAAGATGCTTGTTTTGTTTAACACGCAGAAAACCTCACAAAACCTCACAATTCATTTTTCTGTGTCATCTGCAGTCGTGATGAAAGACTTTTTATATTCCTGTCATGGAAGAGTCATCCTCACTTTGTATTGTATTTCTGGTTTGAAAAGCAAACACTAAAGTGTAGTATATGGAATAGAGATTTTGTTTTATCACACATCTGCCAGCAGAAATAAAACAAGAAGACTGAAAATGAAAAAATGTAAATGGAGAGTTACTTAATGGAGAATCAGTTAAATGTTGGTGTAAAGTTCAGCTCTACAGAGTGATTATTAGCCAGTCTGCATGAGGTGTTTCCTCTGGTGTGGTGCCACAGTCAGCTCAGTAACATTACCACACCAACATTACCATGCTGGTAACATCCTTTAATAATTATTTTTCAACTGAACAGGGTTTTATAGTTTAAATGATGTCAGTTTAGGATCCATTGGTTAGATGAAACTGTCAGGTTGCTACATGCTAACAGCTGATAACCGTTCAGACGTTCGATATCTTCTCACTGAGTTGAGATGCACCTAAATAACATGTTAACTATTTATTTCTTCTGAGTGCTGCCAAAATAATATTATTGCCACCTGTTTTATAGCATAGACTCTACAACCAAATTATTTTTATTAGTATGCTAATATCACTGCCCATAAGGTTAACTTTACTGGTTTATGTTGTTTTAAGTCACTTACCAAAGAAATATGCTGATTTATAGTTTCATTCTATATTTTGTGAGTAATGTGTATTTTGCATAAATTAATCAACATAGCACGATGGATTTGACTCAAGTATGTATCAACTATGCCTCGTTGTTCACAGAAATCAAGTGATAAGAGTGGACCAAGTAAATAAAGTAAAGTTATGAAACAACATTAGATGCTATCCACCCATTTGCATGAACTCATACTCATACTGTAGGAAGGGTTAGGGTTAGGCTTGAGGACATTTTTCTGTTACATTTAAAAACAGCAGCTGTCCAACTGTTTCATTCGTTGTTATTTTTTCCCTTTGTGTACCTATTTGAACAGAATAAGCTGCTGGATATTTCCTTTGGTGAGAAAACACCAAAAATTTGATGTCTTCATGAAAGAAGGTGAGGAAGAACATAAACAATAAATATATAAATAAAACAATATTACAATTTGTACTCAATACACCTCATCCCTTCTGAGTCCACAAACATTATCAAACAACCACAGCACACAGACAACATCCTATTCAGAATATCCATCTAGTTCAGTCAGCCTTGGTGTTTTCATGCTATTATACTTGTGTTAATCTTGCTACGCCTCTCTGTGAAAGTTGCAGAAAGAAATAAAGTTGGCTAAAAAGCTATCTTTTTATTTTTTAGTGTTTTTGGACGGAACACTATAATAGCAACTCTACTGTTTGAATCAGTATCTCAGCACCAGTGTCCCTTGCAGCCCTCTCAACAGCAGACAGACAAAGTTAGCAACGAACTGGTGAACATACTAGAGCACTGAGACTTTTCTCTCAGGAGTTGTGAAGACCAAACTAGGATTAAAATAGGGCTGAATACAGGCTCAAATGTATCAGATGCCCAGAAAATGAGTCCAAATTAATGCTAATGTTGCTTTGTGTCTGCTTGATGTAGACAGGCAACTCCATATGTCATGTTTGCAGTTTGTTCCAGTTTTCAGTTATTATTAGGAAGTGAGATCCCGTGTTTATATCCACAGTGTGACAATGACAATCACACACCACTTCTGGAGGCCAAAGACATCTGTAGAGAACAAAAAAAATGGGTCATTTTGAATACACATCTTGAGTTTTTGTGATGGAATTGCAACAGGCTGAGAAGCAGCACCTGACCCGACCCTGCTCTCCGTTTAGGTCAGTGCTTTGCATCAAAAGAAATGTCTGGCTCAAATGAAAGTTGACTCTTTGTCTTTTATGTAAGGTAATTAAGTTCAGAGCTGAGTGCTGTGTTTGAAGTTATCCAGCAGTGTGTTTGTCAAGGTGGGGTGCGTTCACGTGTGAGGCAGTTTGGGTGCTGCAGGTCAGCTACACGGAGGTCTGGCTGACAGCACTTAACAAAACACGCTCACTCAGGTACGCTGTGCTGCTTTGATCCTCAGGTCAGCTGAATTACTTACAGGTCACTCCAGAGCTGTGATCATAAATCTCACAACTGCACTCGGAAGATTTTCTAATTGCAAAGAACAAAGCATTTTCAACCCTTTTTAATTTCCTTTTATATATCAAGTATATCAAGATTTCAACATTTTTATTTTAATCTATTAATTCAACTTTAACAACACATATTTCAGGCTTCATATACAGGTAAATATATGACATAAATATGACAAAACAGACTGAATAAAAACCACCTGTGTTTCTTCTTTCATTCTTTCATCTTGTGTGTCTAACTTTTCCAGAGAGGCTCAACAAGGTCAGCACAGCAACATTAACTGGATGAAGACACGAACACTGCATGAACTAGAGGAATATTAAAATAAAATACATCATATGATATCTGTTACTTGTGTTGGGATGTGAGTCAGTGCTGTGTTGTGTGCTGGTCGCTTATTGATATTAATTTAGTGACTCCACTCCACAGTAACATGAACGCAACATCTGTAAAAAGTCTGCACTCAGTCCTTGTCAGTTTGTCTGCACCACAGCAATCAAACAGCTTATTGACACAACTTGTGGCACCAGTCTCACACCAGCAAGGTAAGTTTTCAATAAATCTAATAGAACTGTACTGGGAGATGTATAGTATATATGCACACAAGAGGTAATGGGGACCAGCTGGAAACAATCAAGGGCAGGTGAGACAATCAGTCTGGTGCCTGGTGGGAAAACACACAAGAGCAGGAAGTCAAGAGACCTGAAATGAGAAGAGAGCTAGACTACAAAATAAAACAGGAAGTTGTGAATGAGAACGGTGATGGCAGAGGCAGAGACTTCCTTTCACCCTTGGTTAAAGAAACTACTAAAAAGAGATAAGTAGATAATAAAATGTATTGGCTGCAGAAGATTAGGAATATTCACTCTGGAACTGTTGCACAACAAGTGAGGTGAAAAAAACTTCTCAAACTGAAGAAGCTTTAGTGGAACAACAGTTTCAAAGACTTACGGTGGAAATCACAGACAAATGAAACACTTCATGTTACAGTGCTCATTGCACAAAGTTGAACCTTTTACATTTAGAAAAACTACTTCTTCTGGTGCCACCCAAAGGCCAGGATTTAGATTATCACCCAACAAGACCAGGGTGCTATCAGTAAAAAAAAACCTTATCAGTTTTAGTAGAAATTTCCAAAATGCTTTACCATAATAAGTACTTCCAAATTCTAGTGAGGTCAAATTTGCAAAGTAACACCTACAAGCTCAAGCAGGAACACAGGCTTAGATGAAGGCTTACATAAATCAGCCTCTCATTTGTTCAGTACCTCAAGATAATGATCTCCAGCATCCACTGTACGCTATGCATCAACGCAACCATGAGCACCGGGAATTCCCAGACACTTCAACACAGCACCAGGCCGACTCTAAGAATCAATGCAAAGCAAAGCTGTGTGTCTCTGTGGCTTCACACATCAGAATCCTTTCATGACTGGACCCAACTCAAGCATACATTTCACCTGGATAGTTTTTCACAACCACTTAAGAATACACAACAATAACAGGTCAGTCAGTTGGACAGAACCACAGACTAGATGAATTACTGTTTTAATAGCTTTAACAGTTATCTCTCATCTCTGTCTCTATCTAGTGTTTCCACAAAGAACAACACCATCGAACAACCGTCCTCAGTTAATTATCTTTCAGTCAGTTCACTTAGCAAAGCTAAGTTAGCAAAGACTTTTCCTGATCGGATTATACCCTTATTGGCTCAGAAACTGCTATTTTGTTTAAAGATTGTAATATGGAACCAACACATTACCATACAATTATAACATGCACATATGGGATGTTGTGGGAAAAAAAACTGTTTTATCCTACATAAAAGTGAGCAAGTCGCACCCACATGTGTCAACACTAATTTAAACACACACTCATCCCTGCCACACAGCATGACTACAGATAAGTAAAATGAGAGATGAGATAGGTGAGTCCTACTTTGATTTTCTTTTCACAAAGTGCTACAAATATGTCCTCTCTTGTGCCTCAAGTCACAGTAAGTTCACCTCTGCACTCCCCCTCAGTTACAGAGTTTTTTGTGCTTTTTTTAGGCCTCGTTTTGGTTTTATCAACTATTTCTAGCCTGTAAGGGACCGAGCCAGTCAAGACAAAAGAACACAGGTAATTTTCTAAAAAAAAAACGGGTTTTTATTCACCCAAAATATTCAACCAAAATTTCTCAACAAAAGTAATAACAAACTGGGCCCATTAAAGAGGTCAAATGAATAGAACTATACAGAAGTCAACTGAACAAACTAACAGAAGACAAAACAGACCTGACCTACAAAACACAAGAGGGGAACTTATATAGTGGTTAAAATAAAATAAAAAACAGAAACTATATGAGAACATTTAGTCACAAATGTTCTGTTACAGTCAGTAGCTGTTGCACTGTATTGCACAGTTGCAGAAAAGTAGCATAGTAACACAATATAGTGTAATATGGCACTGATACACATATTATGGGAAATGAGACCTTTATCATTACAAGTGTACTATATAGCACAATATAAAACATTACATATGTACAGCTCTCTGATTTCTCTGATTGCCCGATTTATAGGTATGTGCTTGAGTAAAATGAACATTTTGTCTTATTATATGAACTACTGACAACATTTCTTTCTCTTTTCTGCAGAAAATGACAAAATAACAAAAACGATGTGGTGTTTTCAAACGTCAAATAATCAAAAGAAAACAAGTTCATATTCGTTTTTAACAACACAACAGTAATGTTTTGAAATCCACATTTAGTGTAATAACCCTGTTTTTCTGTCACAGCTTCCATGCATGCTCTCCACCAGTCTTTCACATTGCTGATGGGTAACTTTATGCCACTCCTGGGGCAGTTCAACTATGTTTGATGGCTTGTGACCATCCATCTTCCTCTTGATCATATTCCAGAGGTTTTCAGTGGGGTTCAGGTCTAGAGATTGGGCAGGCCTGACAGAATCTTGATCTGGTGGTCCTTCATCCATACACTGATTGACCTGGCCATGTGGCATGGTCCTGCTGGGAAAAACAAGCCTCAGAGTTGGGAATACTGTCAGAAGCAGAAGGAAGCAAGCTTTCTTCCAGGATAAACTTGTATGTGGCTTGATTCATGCGTCCTTAGCAAAGACGAATCTGCCCAATTCCAGCCTGGCTGAAGCATCTCCAGATCATCACTGATCCTCCACTGAATGTTACACTATGGCTCGTATATCTCTCTAGGTCTCTGTCTAACTATTATCACTATATTATATTATCACTATTGTCATCATGGTCATTTGAGAGTCATTTTGCCCTCTGCTGGTCTGTAGGTTTGTTGTGCCTAATGTCTTCTGCTTGACCTTGCTCTTATGAACTGCAGGGAATAAGACTGCGATGCTCTACCATTCATTGGCATGTTGATGCTTGGTGGCAGAGAACCGGGAAGGTCAAGAATGAGGTCGCCATGTCTTCTCTGGTATATGTGCAGAAGGACCTACAGCTCCTCAGTGATTTAAAGAGTTTAATGTCAGTATACCAAACCACAATACTCCAAAATAATAAATAGTTTTATACTATATGAACCAGCAAGCAGCCAAAGTGGCAAAGAAAATCCAACAACTTTCCAACCAGTTAGTGCCATTTCAGACTAAACTAAACTAAACTTTCCAGTACAAAATAGATAAGAACATAGACTAGCTGCTGAACATGGTTTAACCTTTGGTTAGTTAATGAGGGAATATGTAGAGATAAACCAGATTTAAAAGAAAAGTGAATAATATAAAAATGAATGACAATGTTGGTCCATCTGGTCTACTGGATGCTGAAAGTGTTAACAATTTGCAGCTACGCTGTATCAGTGCATTCTGTCATCCTTAAAAAACTAATCCAAAGCCTTAACAATGAAAACGTAAATCTACTTAGATCTATAAATACTGAGAAATAAGATAGATACCGCACAGTGAAAGATATTGTACTGCAAAACCAAGGAAAATAAACAAATATAAAATAGAAACATAATACACAAAAAACAATATACACACACAATACAACAAATAGTATTTAAAATATGTGCTTTATGTGAGTTATTAAAGTGGGGAAAAAAAGTTTATTTAGGATTGTGCAATATTAGAAATGATCCAAAGGTTTTGATTTATGAAACATATGGGGAGATGGTAGGTTAATGTCACTTGAAGTTTCTCGGTAAGTTTCTCGGGACTTGTTGATAAGGCCAGCTGCATATCAGAGGGAAATTTGTGAACACACACTAGCTATACACAGCATAGCTAGTGTGTGTCTGTGTGACAAGAAAACAACCAAAAAATATTCAACTTCCTTATTTTGTGAGTTATTGAGGGAGTTTTCTTTTTAATAACATGGTGTATAATACAACCGATTTTTGACATGAACAAAACAATTTTATAAAGAAGAGGCCTGAAACCTCTTCATTAGATCTGTTTCATCAATGAATCCATGACGCCTCTGTCTTTTTTAAGGGATACAACTGCAGTCATGCTGGCAGCTTCAGTAGAGCTGAGCTGAAGGACGTGTCAGGGAGTTTGTCTTATCTGTGATCTGATGGTGTTGCAGATCAGAGAACTGCAGTAATCAAAAGTAACATGAATGTACATACAACTAAAAACAGGGAATACAAAGCTATATAAACATCTACTGTACATAGTATAAATATGATGTTGACAACCTGAACCAAACTGAACATACCGGTGTGGCAGGACAGCATCAGGTCTATTACAGTATGTGAAAAAAATCATTTTCAGGTTATATATGTGATATAGGTTGGACTTAATAAAGTAATAGTACACTATTTCTAGATGCTGCACTAAAAGATGAGCCTCCATGATAAGGCAAACATATTCCCACATCTAGACTGTGTGTAAATTGAATTAAAATGGAGTTGTTTTTGCTGTTTCACACGGTCGGTACGTTTGCTGTCTGAGAGCTCCAGCTCATACTGGGGTCAGAGAATAAATGACACCTGACCGGCCAACAAAGCCAAGCTGTGTTTCCGTTCCATCAGTTGTCTTTCGACACACTCTTTGTGTTTCTTGTTAATTCCCTTTTCAAGAATGACCAGACGTTTTTCCCGTCAGATATTTTACCACGCTTTCTGTTGAATAAACAAAGGTGGTTGAAGGATCTGTTTCATCCATTCAACATCTACCTATCCGAGGTGATAATGAATTTAGAGGTTTAAAATGCCACAGACAGTTCAAACACACAGATTCAGGAAGAAAGTGGGTTTAGTAAAAGTCACGTATGGTCTTTCTGAAAGTGGAAATGTTAAAGTTTTAAATGTAAAAACAGTTATTATTTATCTATCGTTCACGTGTTAAATAGACTGCGACATTTTCATTCACATATTTATTTATTTACTTTCTTGCTTAGTCATTTATTCTCTTAAAAAAAAAAAAAAAAGCAGGGTAATGAGCCCACAGTTAAGGACCTGTAATCCTGTTTGGGGTGTGTCAAACTTACAAGAAGAAATGTTGGCCAACAACTTTGCACACTTGAGCAGTATTCAGTGTGAAGAAGAAGGCTGGCAGAGGAGCCTGTTCTCATTTCTCTTGGCTCTGTGCTTATCAGCAGAGACTGGAGGTCTGGTTAGAAGAAACATTTTTGTGGGTGGCCTTTCTTTGGCTGTGAGGCTTGGAGAGAATTAACTGTAACCCTGTATGAAAGTGTCTCCTACTGTTGTCCTTTTGCACACTTAATCAATAATCCCACACCTCCTATCAGCTCCTCTCTGATGAGGGAACGTTAAGTTGTGAGAAGAATGACACAAACCATAACACAGCAGATAAAATATCGTTTTCACTTATAATAGAGGCTCCACGGCAAAATAGTTTTTTCATTCATGTTGTTGTTTTGGTGTGTTAGAAAGTTTCAAATGCGTCAGATCTTTCAAAATATTGCAAATGAATGAGTTGAGAATGAATGAAAAGAATGATCAAATTGATTTTGGTGAATAAACAAGGATTTAGGCATTTAATAGTTAGACCAGCAAGTGGTTTACTATAAATCAGCTTCACTTCCAACATCTCTGAACAGATGAAATTTTGAACTTTATAGTGAAAATATGTGTTTGACAAAATGTAGAACAAGTCAGCAACGTGGCAACATTTTGTGAATGGACTGCAACCACTGACTGATAGTAAACTGTTTTGACAATCAAAGATTGCAAGACACTGAAAACACTGACAGGCAAAGAGTCCAAAAGGGAGGAAGAATCAGGAAGAATGCAGAGTCGTGGTCTCGAGTCAAACGACTTAAATTTGAGAGTTGAGTCACAAATCTGATGACGTCAGACTTGACTTGACTAAATCAAAACACACTTGGACTTTGACTTTAACAGCAATGACTTGTGACTTCACTTGGACTTGAGTCTTTTATTCTGAAAAGATTTGATACCCTCCCCCAACCCCAAAGGTTAAAAATCATGTTTTTTAAAAAAGTGTTCTGCAAATCAGCTCATTTCCTGAATCAGCTAATGTTTTAAACCCTATTTATTCCTGACAAGTCAATATTTCATGAACACACCATTTCCCAGATCCACTTGAACCATTCTGACAATTGTTGAGTTCAAATGCCTGAACTCGTGTTCGTTTGATGAAGAATTCCAGCAGTCAAAATTCCAATTAAGTTACCCAAAAATTTATTACAGAGACAGTTGAAAAAAAAGAGATGGTTTACAGATCCGGACCAGACTGTCCCTGACAAGCATACATCCAAAGTATCAGGGCACAAAGTCTGATCTCCTATCTTTCCCTTGGTCCAGTTTATATGGATTTACACAATAAAATTTGAATATTGCTGTAGTCTTCTTCGCATTG
>JBAJHX010000096.1:27473111-27483794 GCA_037176925.1 Amniataba percoides
TAGATAGATAGATAGATAGATAGATAGATAGATAGATAGATAGATAGATAGATAGATAGATAGATAGATAGACACTAATGCCGTAGAGCTCTCTGGTGTTACTCCATCCAGGCCTGGCCAGCTGCCTTTTGAAAGTGTTGAGGCAAAGTTTAACCCAGGAATGTTTTGTGTCACTTATTCTGGGAGTTAAGACCTTTTCTGTTGCTCAGATTGAAATCCTTCTTGACATCATCAGCCCCCTCCCCACTTTAGTTCTATTTGCCATTTCCACAAAATAAACAGCATCCAAATTTTATCTGGGTTTTGCATGGTTACCATTTTGTTAATGGGCTGTCTGGCCTCTTGATGAAATGAGGAGCATTTTTAGGGGGCACAGTGTGGTTGTTGTAGCAACGCTGTTGAGGAGTGAATGAAGCAGATGTCAGTGTAATCCATCAGCCGAGAAGCTCAGAGCTCCCAGTGCTCACTGCTGTGACACCCTCTTGATCACCAATTCTTCACTGTGAAAACATGCAAAATGTGGAGTAAATACAAAACGGCCTCTTTCTGGTGATTCTGAGGCGTTTATTAACCAAAGCAGGAGTGAAACATGCTGCGGTTTTAAATGAAATAAGTCAACAATGATGTCTGATTTAGGAGCCCTGCAGAAGTTGAGTAATTTCATCAGTTCAGTCACAGACAGAACAACCTTTAATAAGGACAAAGTGAGTATTGGCTGGCACCTCATAATCCCAAACAGGAGCACTGCAGAATCATAACCGTCCTGTGATGAAGTGTTCCTGTTAGGGTACCTTTAATTGTTTTCCATTCAAGTAATAAGGCTGGGTATCAAAACGTCATACTTAGTGATACAAGATATTATGTCCATTGAACCAGAAACTACAAAACTGTCGGTTTAGCATTTAATGCAGAACTCAGAATCTACTCAGAATATTTATTCTTCATGGTGCATATCAAACCTTTAACATTGTCCATTTTACCTTATTCATTATTTGATTTTGTACGGAGACCAAAATTTAGATATATATTTTCCGGCAGTATCAAAAATATGAAATGATACACAGCTGAGGCTGTAGAGGGTAAGAATATCATTACCCATACTCATCTCCCCTCATTTCCTGTCATCTCTCTTTTAACTCTACTTTTTACAGTCTAATAAATTGCAGAAAATGTATTTAAACGTACTTTTGAACATTAAGACTTAAGCACTTGGTGAATGAATTCATATTGGTTTAGCCCTCACAAGAGACCCAGACATGAATCTGCTGATACAGAGTACTGATCTAACTCCAGAGCCTCTTTTTTCCAGGTTGAACACAGCTTAACCTTGTAAAGAGCCATAGTGAAGGCAGGACTGGGTTCTTTTCATCATATAGTAAAACCCATGTAAAAAGTATAGAGGACATTTTTATCCAATATGTGACTGTACATGTACTTATTTATGTTTTAGCAGCCTTTATTCAACACGACTGAGGATCTTTGCTGGTTAAATTAACCAGCTCAGCAGAAGAGGACAGATAGGGAAACTACTGATTCAGAGGGGATCAGTAGTTTTACAGGCAGGACTGAAGATGACAAAATGACTGTGGGACATCGTTGATAAGGGAGAAACCAGCTGTTATAATGATGTAATACTGGTAATACAATTACCATTTAATACATTTAAAATGCAAACAAAGTAATTATTGTTTAAACTTACATGGGCTCAAATGCTGTAGTAGATATTAGTTTATCTTAAAATATGGATACAAAACCACAGAAGCACATTTTCCTTCTCTGACAGAAAGCCTGGGGATGATGTCAAGGCTCTCTGTAGATAGAAAGGCAAAGTGGGACAATATTTCTTGAAATCAGTGTGCCACACATTTCAGTATAGCGTTCTTATATTGTACTGCTGAGGAACACTCAGACACAGAAAGTGAATGGTGAAAATATCTTACATGAGAAAAAATAAATTATATAAAAATAATCTCTTATAAAATATATTCTATCAGCCAACATTAAGTGGAATTTATGTCTGGTAGGTAGTATTTGCTCCTGGTGCTCTTGGGGGAGCTTGAAGAGTCAACAAAGCTCAGTCACAAACTCCAAAACTTTCCAGACAACTAGCAGCAAAGGTCGGGGAAGAGCACAGTGTCATTATAAAACCAAGCACAGGATCAGTAGTTTCTGCTATGCTTAATGCACATAAACTGCAGGGTCCCAAATATGTCCTTCAGTCTTTCACTTCTGGCAGTTTGAGTTTTTAGCTCCAGTGTGTAGGTTGTCTTGGTAAAAAAAAAAAAAAAAATCTAATTTCATTTTTAAGAGCACTTTTTCTAGGAGAGAATATTTTCCTAAAATACCAGACATCTACTCAAAACTTTATCCAATCAAGTTAACAGTGAACTTTCAAAATCATCAGTAGCTTTCTCATTGAATAAATTAATAGCGTTGCAAAATAATGATCACTACATGAGTCATGGTAAAAGAGCAGTATGACCTGCAGAGAAGTCAAGCTCTTTGCATTAAATTGTTTTCAAATGATAAAAAGAAAATACACTTTAGTTGCCCGTAGGTTGAGCCTCGTTTTATGGTCACAAGTTGAAGGTCTTAATTGTGTCACTGTTGTTATGTCAAGAAAGCAAAGCAGTCACTCTGCTGCAGATGACCCTTATTCTGAAATCCGTTAACAGCACACATGCACAGACATACAGTCCAGTCTGGCTGTGAGTCTCAGCACATGTCCAATAAATATTTCTATTTACAGGTATACACCTCTGTCCTCTCACTACAAGTGTTGCATTTGACGTAGCAGCACCACAGGAACTTGCAGTTGCACTGCCAAATGCGAGAATACTGGTGTGTGTTATATCCTCGACCGCAGCACATCATATCGCAGCTGTTCGGCTGCTGAGCCGTTCTGTTGCACAGGCGGCCTTGTGTTCCCAGGCTGCCAGTCAAAGGGTCGGCCTCGCAGTAGTTGGGGGACCTCTCAACGAAGACCAGCTCTGTGTCCATGGGTTTGCGATAGGAGTTGGGTTTCTTGATCTTTAGGAAGGTGGGCCGCTTGTTGCGGCTGGCCCGCACTGCCTCCACGTGCACAGCCTGGCTGTACTTGTCCTTGAGGAAGTATCCCAGCTGACGGAATTTGGGGAGCATCATCCAGCACGTCTTGGTGGTGCAGGATCCAGATACACCATGACACTTGCACTCCAAACGCATGCCTTTCTCCAGGACCTACGTGGAGGAGAAGTTCAGATGAGGCAAGTGTCAGTTTCAGACTGAAAAGTGTGTAGTTACTATTCTTTTTTCTTTTAGAGCAAACTGTCTACCACCTCTTCACCAGAGCTTTGTTAGAAATAGTGTGTATGTAAGAACTGCTTAACTTTCTATTTTAACAATGGAAAACATCTACACAGGCACTGTGTTTGTGGCTATCTTTCAGTAATGAGCAGGCAAGACACATATGACTTCACAGAAATAGTGAGTCTGACATTTTGCAAGAATAGTTCAACAGGTTCAGACAAAAGTTTTCCAGCATTCCAAATGAATGTAAGCATTCCTGAGATCTCACATAGTTACCGGCCATAGAGCGACATACTGACGCAACTTTATGTTCTTTTACAAGACAGGATGAGCCTCAAAACACATTTGTGAAAGAAAAATAGTCATAAAAATGCATGGAAACTTAACATAACATAATACATGTCTGTTTGTTCAGAGTTAAAAATGATAAACACAGATAAACACCAGGCTACATTTTGGGAGGTACTAATATTTATGTTGTAGGTGTTCAACAGAAATGTAACTAATCTAAATGTGAACTTTTTTTGTTTTTGTTTGTTTTTTAACTTGGTCTTAGAATATAAAGTAAACACCAACAGTCATCAAAAACATGAAGAAATAAAATGATATTATTTCATATATTTTTCTGTTTCATAGAGCTACAGTACAGTGATGAACTGCTTTACTACAGACAACATAAAAAACTGGCACCGCAGAACTATTCTTTCTGTGTGGTCACAATAAAATGAATCTAAAAAGGTGATGAATTCAGAGAGCAGCTGTGGTAATTTCTGGGTTGTTGTGGCGACTAAAGACACATTTTGGTCTGTCACCACACTGAGGCAGTTATAGTTGGCAGACTGGCAGCAGTGAAAGGCCCTTTCAGGGTTGGAGTGGGACGTTTCTGTGTGTTGGCAAAGTAGCCGGGCTATTCTCTGTGTGCTTCAGGCTGAATGACATCAGCTTACTCTCCTTCCTCTTCACTGAGTGGGAACCCTCACTGGCATTAGAGAAGCCTCACCCTTCTTTTTAATTATTCCACTCTGATGTGGCTTCAGACTTTCTGGAGTCTCGTGGGGTAATTGTCAAAAGCCTTGGATGCATACAGCTTAGTGTGGTCATGCCCCAAGACCTGACAAACATTGAATTCATGAAGTTCAGTGAAGTGCTATGCCAAAGAAACTGCCATTGTTTGTCTAACAAACCCCTTTAAGCCTCCCACGGCACATTTTACACTAATATTTTTCTCAAGAATCAAGCAAAACAGTTTAACATTAAAGTTTTACTATGATAGTTGCAGAGGTGTCAGTTTAGTAAGTGAAAAGCACCAGAAATACGTTTGGTTGGGTGCTATGTTTAGTTACTCCACTGTATATATTGGTGTGCTCTGCTTTCACTACTTTTATGTTATGGTCACTATTACTTGTCACTTTAAAACAGCCTTGAGGTCAGCTGTAGAATTTGTCTTAGATGTAGCCTGTCATGCCAAAGAATCTCACTGAAGCAAGTTTAGTTTTACATGCACAACCCTCTAAATACACATTTCCCACAAAGAACATCAGCAGGTATTGATAGCTGTATTTTTAAAGCATGAACATCACAGTTTCAGAATGAGGTTATAGTATATTCTAAAACCATACTGGGGTCTGCTGATGTGCTCTCCTCTCACATAATGAGATAAGATGGAGAGCAGAAACATTTTGACTGCATTACCAGTTAAGGTAGGATTTCATAAAACTGCACACTGCTTAGCAAGTGTTGGGCCGCAAATACCAATTCTTTGTTTCAATCTACCAATTAATTGTTCAAATGTAGGCAAACTGTTAACAACGGTCATCAGAATATACCACAGTCAAATGTACAGTCTTAATATCACTTGTTTGTCTGTCAGTCAAATCTACCTGTCTGTTGGCATTAGCTTCATATTTACCACACAGAAACCTCTCAGTCTCCTAGTCTAGCCCTCGGGTTGTCATCTTTGCTAAACAATGCTATTAGGAGCTATGAAAGTAATTTACTTTGACATAATCGCACCACAGATATGTTTACATTAATATTTAAGATCTGACTCTCTGACATAGCATAGCATAGCATAGCATAGTATATTATAGTATAGTATAGTATAGTATAGTATAGTATAGCATAGCATAGCATAGCATTTTATAGTATAGTATAGCGTAGCATAGCATAGCATAGTATAGTAAAGTATATTATAGTATAGTATAGTATAGTATAGTATAGCATAGCATAGCATAGTATATTATAGTATAGTATAGTATAGTATAGTATAGCATAGCATAGCATAGCATTTTATAGTATAGTATAGCATAGCATAGCATAGCATAGTATAGTATAGTATATTATATTATATTATAGTATAGTATAGTATAGTATAGCATAGCATAGCATAGTATAGTATAGTATTGTATTGTATAGTATAGCATAGCATAGCATAGTATAGTATAGTATATTATAGTATAGTATAGCATAGCATAGCATAGCATAGTATAGTATAGTATATTATAGTATAGTATAGTATTGTATAGTATAGTATATTATAGTATCTATAAGAAATCATTTTGTTGTGCTTCAAACACTACTAACCTATCATGTGTCAGCTGTGGTTTTTCCAGTACCTTGTATGGCTGTTTGAGTACAGACCTGTGGCTTCTGTTAGTTTTTCCTCTGGTTTACAGGATCAGAATCTCTTTAACCAGCATTACTATATGTGCTCTCTGAATGACTGTCGGATCTGACCACACTTTGCCGCTCTTGATATGACTTTATTTCTAACCTTTGTTTCTCACCTGCCCTGGTAATGTATTGTGTGTGTGTGTGTGTGTGTGTGTGTGTGTGTGTGTGTGTGTGACTGTACCAAGTAACTGCTGTCTATCATCCTACTGTAATTCTACCCATCAGCTAATCAACAAACTCTGGGCGGTGCACGTATATTTACAAATACCTTATAAGCAGAAACTATTCTGAAGAGTAAGACGATAACACAGACTATCATGCATTTACATACAGTAAAGCTGGGCTGAATGACATGAACTAATATATGTATGATCAAATAAGAGATTTACCTCCATTTAAATGTAACAATAATTCTCTTCAGTACAGACAACATGTATTTTTGCCCATATACCAAAGTGCAGTATAGAGAGCCGCTTTATCTCTGTTTCAGCTCAGTTTCCTTGGTGCATCAGGCAGTATGGTACACTTGGTAAAACGTTAGCAGTTAAACGTAATCCTTCCATGTCTATATAGCATATGGTGTTGCCTGACTGGGTGGTTCAACCCTGAACTAAGGACTAGTTTCGATGTAAGTGTGTATGAGTCTGCCATGCTCCTTGTGTCAACTAGCACTGCTCTCATCAACTGTGTTGGATCAGTATCAGCCAAGAGGCGACCGATCCATATGAAGAGCAGTTTCTTTGCCAATGGCACAATAAAATTTAGTCAGCTTAACAGTTTAACTCCTTCAGCCACGGCAGGCTGTCAAATCCGTGTTTAGGACCACAGCACTCCGTGTACTCATGTTACAGCACATAGCGCTGATCCCATGAGTCTCAGGTGGTGAAGTATGTAGAATTTAAACTTGGAAAAAAAGAGGCTCTGCAATTAGATCAGCTCTGTATCAGCAGATTCATGTCATTGTAAAGGCTAAACCAATATGACTTATAATATTCACCCAGTATTCAAATCTTAATGTTTAAAAGCATCAAGTGTAAATGACTTGTTGTCTGGTAATTATGACACAACCCAGAATAAACGTACCTTGCGTCCCACTTCATTGTTATGTAAATTCATAAGAGTCCTGGCATTCTGCTTGATCTCACGCGCATCCACAAACACCTTAGAGAACCCCAGGCCATAGTGGACATCTGCAGAGCAGCCACCCCACTTCCAACCCTCCTCCTGGTTGTAGAAACCCTGTTTCTCCTTGTCACAGCCACAGCCACTCAGGCTTCCTTGGGTGCAGGCTGCAGTGACTGCATGGGCGACCCCAGCAGCAATGATAGCGTAGGTGAATGCAGCCTCCTTACTGCCTGAGATTAAGAAAAAAGACATTTTTAATCACAATTGCTGACAACAAGATTCCCTATTTCAGGCACTGTCAAGCCTCCTTACATACCTGGCATAGCTGCCTCAAATCAAATCATAAAATACATGAGTCCAGCCAAAACCATTTCATCAATCAAATTCTCTTCAAACAGATACACTGAGAGGAAACTCTGAATCCTGCAGAAACTATGATGGACCTGTCTGAAATGCAACAGGGGGAAAACTGTGTTGAAGGAAAATAATTGTAAGGTTAGGTTTGGGATCAGGGTCAAGGATCAGAGAACCTGCACGATTTGACCAGTCTAGTAGTACTAAGTAAATACCAGTTGATAGTCAATCTGCTCAGTGTGTGGGGTAAAGATTATATCTAAACCAGTGGGTCTCAGTTGGAGATAGAATATAAATGTTTAGGCATCATTTTTGGCCCTTGTCCCAGCCACTGTCACAGCGGATCCACCCTGTGGAGGTGAATCTGAGAGGCATGCAGAGCCTCCCTACATGGAAGGATTTCCACTCCATAAATCTGAGTGTTTCAGGTCAACTGTGTGTTTTAATTAAAATGGAGATACTTCCTGCAAACCTTTCAGACATTTAGCAGCACAGTTGAAATGTATGCTGAAATAAGTGAATGGGATTCTTTACATGCCTGCATTCTCAGCATAGATAGGTACACATTATCATCAGACAGAGGCAAGCAAACTGCCAAAATCCTCAATATTAAACTAACCTCTAAAAACGAATACTCTAATCTCTAGTTACAGATGGTAACGAGGCAGCCAGTGCCCACAGTGAGTTACTTCAAATAGCCAATTTGATCCAAATGCCAAAATACTGTACGTTGCTGCATCACTGCAAACAGCTGTTCCAAATATTTGATTTATTTATTTTATTTATAATATTTATATTTGATTTGTATTCTGTCAGCACTCAGCGTTCCAGACTGCTGAAGCAAAATACTGAGTTCAGGCTGGACCTGAGAAACGCTCTTAAGACCTGCTGTCTGCTGGAGCTTGCCCTCATTCTCAATAAAAGTCAGACTTAGATTCTGCAAAACTTTAACTTTGTTTTGTTTAAAACAGATGATGTGTGAAAAAGTGTAATTCTTCCCTGAAGCAGTGGTCTAAGATCATTCATACATAAAACCTTCCCTGCCAAAGCTGCAGATCCTGGAGGTAAATTTGTAAACCTAGAAGAAAGTACCTGTCTGAACTTGAAGCTTTTGGGGGAAAAGTATTTTATGAACATACATGAAGGTAGTTTGGCTGAGAGTACACACAGTATAAAGAGCATGTAGGTCTGTATGTTATACATATAAATACATAGATTTGTAGAGAATATTTGTGGTAAAATGCTACGAATGATCAGACAAAGGCACAAAACGTATCATAACAATCAGTACAATCAAAGGTCACTTGTAAAGAAAAAACAGAAGGCACAAGCTTTCTTCACACATCACACGAGATATCGGACAGCTTTTAACTGTGAACATAACGGATAATGCCACAGTTAAAGAAAGCTGTGCTGGAGACTCCTTCAGACTGCACTCACATCTGCCTTTACTGCAGCTAACACCACCACCATTCCAGGCAATACGGTATAATATAAGATACATCCCAGGATAGCAGTCAGCATGCATTAAAAGGTTCAAACGTGAGCTGTAATCCTCAATGACACTGAGGCTCTGCATCTGTTTCTGAGATGACAAAGTGAACTTAAAGGACAAGACGATGTATTAAAAAGGATTCTCCACTTAGTTCTGCAGTCCTGCGCTTGGAGCAAGAACGGCCCCGAGCCTTATTCCACACACAGCAACAAATATGCAGCTTATTTTCCCACCAAGAGGAGGCAAGACAAGGTGCAAGGAGTCTGAGTTTCTGAGTGTCAAAGTGTCAGAGGTAGAGTATCTTAGAGGAATGACTTTTTGAACGACTTTTCCCGCAAATTGTAGCAATTTCCAAAAGGTTTTCATGACTTGCTTGGACAGTGCACACAGTTAAGATAACATGCAAGCCAATACATCATGAAACCATGCTGTGTGGAGTGTCATGCTGCTGCTGTACAATTATCTAGTAATAACTGTTTTATTAGTTGAGACCAACATGTGCGCACTGTAACTACAAAGATGAAGGCATGCTGACATGTTTCAACAATGTCTTTTATGGCACCTTGTAAACAGAGCTCAGTGATGAAGTGGAGCTCTCACTGTAATAAGCATTCAGTAGCTTTCTTACCTTTAACAACAACAACAACAACAACAACAACAATAATCATGAGGCACCATTCAGACTGATGCCTGTAGATTCCTGCAGGAACATCAGGCTGTCTGCAGGGCAGGTCAAGTCCCTGAACTTCAGAGAAAAGTACTGGAAAAGAGCCCTGCTTTAATGCGCCATTAAAACAACCCAGTGAACAGTAGAGGGACGCAGTTTGTGTCCCTGTTGCACAGCTTGTGGAGAGAAATCAAAGTGTACCGTACCCACTCTGAGCTCCCTGCCGAACACGGTCCTCTCTCCCAGCGCGGAGCAGTTCCAGCGTCCGTGTCTGAACTGGAACTGGCACTCATTGATCCCCATCTGGACTCCCTCTCCGATCACTATGATGGCGTCGGGTCTGCTCTGACAGATAGTCCTCTGACGGGGGGCCAAGCCGGGGATTTTATTACAGATGATGCTCGCTCCCAGTGCGACCACCGACGACAGACCCCTGCGTGAGGGCAGAAGATTCAAACGTGACGGCTGACTGTGACACCAGAGGAGATCCAGCGCGCAGGATGAGGACTGCACCCCCCACCTCCTCCTAAATAAGGTGAAGTACACCAACTGTACAGCAAACATAAGCACAAAGGACCCACACCTCTGTTTTCACAGCGTGGAGGAGTCTGTCAGAGGTGGACAGCATCCGCCTCCAACTGTCTGCAAACACACATTTTCTGTTTGTTCGTGCATTCATTCACCTCCTAATCGCGCCTGAGTGGAAACCTACAGACAGAAAGCTACAGACAGAAACCAGCCAGAGAACTCACCCGATTTTCAGATAGAGCAGCCCGAGGCAGAGGAGCAAGTGGAGCGCGCAGCGCCGCGTCTTCCTGCTCATGGTGCTCTGCGGCTCAGCGCGGCCAGGTGAGCCTGCCGCCGACACAGCTCCTCGGTTTGTGGAGACCAGCGGGTCCTGACTTCATTTGGTGGGTGTCCGGCGGTGTGACTGTGTGCTGCCGCATTGGGGCTGTTTGTTTCCAGGTAAGCAGCTCGGATCCTCTCTGGTCACGCTGAGCGTCTGTGTGTGTGTGTGTGTGTGTGTGTGTGTGTCTACCTTTTGTATCAGGGCGTGTTCAGCAGAGGATCTGCCTCTGGG
>JBAJHX010000096.1:27483894-27496847 GCA_037176925.1 Amniataba percoides
GACAGACAGACAGGCAGACAGACAGGCAGACAGACAGACAGGCAGACAGACAGACAGACAGACAGACAGACAGGCAGGCAGACTGACAGACAGACAGACAGACAGGCAGACAGAGAGACAGACAGGCAGGCAGACAGACAGGCAGGCAGACAGACAGACAGACAGGCAGACAGAGAGACAGGCAGACAGGCAGGCAGACAGACAGACAGGCAGAGAGACAGGCAGACAGACAGACAGGCAGACAGGCAGAGAGACAGGCAGGCAGACAGACAGACAGGCAGAGAGACAGGCAGACAGACAGACAGGCAGACAGACAGACATGCAGACTGACTCTCTTGATGTCTGTCTGTCCTTCACCTGCTCTGTCTGTCTGTCTGTCTGCCTCACTTGTTTCTCCCTCTGACTGTGACAGCAGTGTTGGACTAACATACAATCAATCCTGTTTTATTACATGTTTCTTCTTCACTGCATTTCACATACAGCCAAGCTTCACCTGAGCATCCTTTCTTTTTATGACAAACACACTATCTTATACAGTCGCTGCTCCATTACACTGCTGTTACCTTGATTACTTTAGTTAACTCACAGCTTCAAGTACAATGTTGAAGGCAGGTATGTTATTCTTACAGGATACTTTCATTTGTGGCATTGCTCACTTTAATAAAGTAAATGATGCAGGTCATCTACTTCTTTATCATTTTCCATGTAAGCTTTCAACACACTACAGCTGATGACAACTGCCACACCAAAGTTAAAGACAGTTTATAGAAGACTGGAGCAGAAAATAGTCTGAATGAAATATATATGAGCAGGACAACGGGGGAAAAAGAAATGTAGAAGCCAAACTTAAGCCAGAAAATGCATTATTTGTTTAATCAAGGGCACTGAAAGCACCGAGTCTGAACTAAAGTGTGTATGTGTGTGTATGTGTGTGGAATATATTGTGTAATAAGAGATACAGAACATGAAACAGCAACTGTTGGTTAAACACAGCTCACCAGCAGTGAGGAAAAGTGATCTGATCTGACCTACACTGTAACACCATCTGCTGACACAACTGTGTCACTACAAACATGCTCCAGTACACGGGCCAGTGAACCTGTATGGGCAGGGGACTCCAGGTGATCATGGCCCCAAAGACCCAGGCAACAATATCTACTGCAGTGCAACAGTAATGTTGATTAAAAAAAAAAAAACCTAAAAAAAACAACTTTAAAAAAGTTGGGCTATCTTCAAATTAAGAGGAAATGCTGCATTGTTTGCAGTGTTTTTCTGAGTAACACACTGTACAGTAAGTGTACTGTTGAGAGTTCATTAAATGCACCTCTAGTTCAAAACAATGCAGATTAAATTTAATAATGCAAAGAATTCCAGTCAGTCTGTCAAAATGGTCTTTTTCAGACAGTTTTACATTACTTATTTTATGGAGGGTAGTTTTCTTTGTGCTATTAAAATGTCAATAAGAAGTCATGTTTGAATAAACAGTTTGAGTTTCAATGTGTAAATTATTCTGACATAGATAAATAAATTACTACTGCTCAAAAAATGAAGGTAACAGTTTTATAGACATTTCTGAGTAGAATCAAAGGAAAACAAAAGTTAGAATAACTTAGAATAGATTTTTTTCCACAATTAAAATTAAGTTGGTAAAACTTAATTAAGCTTGTAGAGGACAAAGCAAATTACACTGCTTGTACTAAAGTAATGAAGTTTACCTAAACAGAGAAGTCTTTACTCAGCATTTACTCAATAATGGTTAAGTTGAAACAACTTAAAAAGATCTACGCAAATTGTTTCATCAGTTTTTTCACTGAGCCAGCACATTCGTTTTTAGAGTATATGACAATGTACTGTGGACAGGTGCATCTGTGTAATATTCATGCTGCATCAGGATCTTGAGAGGAGATGTGCTCAGTGACACAATCTGAAAAGAGTTGTGAGTAAAAATTGACAAAAAGTGTTTCATGTGAGGAAAAAAGTCTTGGCTCTTTTATTTCAACACATCACAAGTATTTTACAATTATTTATTTTCAGTGTGCACATACAGTATACTATATACACGTTCTTAAACACAATCCATATTGTAGCACATTTCATTATAAAATAAACAAAATACTACAAGAGGAATGTTTATGCTAACAAAATCATGGGAGCAATACCAGTTAACTGAGATCAAATCAAATCAAAAATCTTGTGGGAACAATGCAGAAGTTCAGCATCATCAAGGTCATCACTGATGTCGGGAGCCAGCTCAGAGAAGTTAACATAGCAACAAGAAACAGGTACACATAAACAGTGATGATGTTTTGGTGATGGCGGGTTACAGCAGAAACATTGCCAGTCTCACATAAATGCAGGACGGTTATGTTAGATAAATAAAAGAGGAACTGCCACTCCTCGGGGAAGGCAATAGATTGTATAGTTATCTCCAAAACAGGACAAAATCACTACCCTACAACTATACAATCTACTACCTCACACCGTGTGAGCAACCGGGACAAACAGGTTGTTTGGATGACACCTTGATCCATGACAAGACACGGAGACATGTGCTTGACACTTTGAGAAAGACAGTAGGTTGAATAGTTATCTCCCAGTGCGGGTGTGACCCTAAAACTATACAACCTACTACCTCATCCCATAGTGCAAATACATCTGCTGTTTTCTGCTGTCAAATAAAGCTCGGGCACATTCACTGACGAGGACTCCTTAAACCGAGAGGAAGCAGCAGCTGTTCAGATGTTCATTCACAAGCTGACTGTGGATAGAAAGTCACATGGAGAGAAGTTAGAAGTTACATCAATGATACACTGATAATACACTCGAAGCAGGACCTCAAGGTGTTAGCAAAGCAACTGTGGACTATGATCAGTTTTTGAGAATACAACCGACATAGTGACCTATAATCGTATTTTCATCAGCATTTACATGTGCCGTGCATTCACACTGTGCACGTCAGACGGAGCCATCTGTCAGATTTCATGCTGTGTCCAGGTCTGACCAGCTTAGTTGGACTGAGGACAATTGGGGGTGCTGAAATGTAAAATCAACGTATTTTAAGACCCCAGCCCTCACTTAAAAAATAACTGCACTGCACTGCGTCGTTGGTCTCTCTTGGTCCAGTCTAAGTTCACTTTGTCTCATGTCTCAAGGATCATGCAGCAAATATTTTAGAATAACCCCGTCATCATTGTTATAATACCATGTGGCATTAGTCAGGTCAGCATCCTGAACATGAAGGTGCTCAGAGCAGAGAGCCCAGTTCAACCCATAGTCAGGGTTTAGCAGCTGAAGACCAGAGAAAACACAGAGAAGATGGGCAGGTTTGGGTTTCACCAGCTGGTTATTTAGCTATTATTACTGAAACACGTTCAGCTTCACAGAGTCACTGTCATTAGGCTGTCAAGTTAACATGTTTATTAATGTTACTATAATAAGAACAACAATAATAAACTTCTAATTGTCTGGTGACAGGATCTATTGGATAAAGCAGAGGTGTAGTTAAAGGTGTATTACAGACTCAAGAACAAATCACTGAATTCACGGTTACTCCGGCAGCTACTGGAAACTTTTCAGACTGAATGTTTCGCTAAATACATGAGTCCAAGTGAAACACTCAGCACACTGTTTTTATGGGCAGACACTTTTAGTGATGACTGGATCTTCAGGTGTTTCAAAATGTTTAGTGTTTGTGTTTTACCTCCTCTCTTTGAGTAAAAAAGTTCCAGAGCGACAGTCCAGTCTCACTCTCTGTCTGTCTCAGTCACATCAAAACTGACACCGTATGTGTGGTGAGGTTTGTGGGGTCACACAGATGGTGACAATGTTTCATAAAACTTAATAACTTTTAAACTAAAGTTTTAAATTGGAAACTTAATCTGGACTAATGCAGACATGGATTTCCTGAAGCAGAGGAGAAGGCCCCTGCTAACACCAGATGATATGCAATGTAAGATCAGGTTTATCAGGCCAAGGCAACATTAAAGCTGCTCTCTAGTATCTGAGTTGATCTACTGATTTGAGTTGTGTCAGATTCTGTCTGAATCTGTCTGATTTACCTCTCATATAAATGTAACTGTCCCGGGACCAAAAATGACATCTTTGAATAGCTGTTTTTTTTTTTTTTTCTTTTTCTGACATCTTATGAAGCAACTTTCAAGTTGGAGAATCCAGTGACCCCAAGTTACTACAGAAACTAATGGAGTCTATTTTATTTGAGAGGGAGAGACTTTTAGTTCTGCATCAAAACCAATGAACTGAACGTCGCAAAGTGACTACTTTGTGCTTAGTTGGGACCAGAACCAGGACCAACACCCGCCAATATGAAGTGGCGACCAGCAAGCCAACACGACCTGTTACTGCAGAATAAAACTGTGCTCGGGTTTTTCCACAGCGCTTTGCTCGCTGGAGCCACCGGGTGCAGATGTGAGGCGCTTTCTGCCCGCACTGAGCTCGGTCAGTGCGGCTCTCCTCACCACCCGCCGCCTCGCAGCACGGAGCTAACTCAGCAGCTAGCTAGCAGCATGGGGGGGCAGAAAGCCAAACGGCAGAGAAAAGTACAGCAGCTGCCCCTCCCGCTGCGAAATCCCGCCAGGTGTTCTTCTAAAGTGTTGTACAGAACATGTGTCCGAGCACCGAGCTCTATCTACCGCCAAATGTCTCACTAACAGCGCACCCACCTGTCTGCCATGTCGAGCTGCTCCTCCGCCCTCTGACCGCTTCTTCTTCGCGCTTTGTGGCACGTTCTCCAGCGAGCTCACCGCCGCATGACTGCCCCTGCTGGTGCGGGGGGGCACGACAGCAATGACCCAATTCTCAGTATTTAAATTAAGGACTAAATCATTCTTTCAGACTAACTTCATAAATAAATATGTGATTGTTTGTTCATCAGCACACAATATATGCTACTTCCTGCTAACTCAGCCAACCAGCAGTGTTTATATATGAACACCTTCATTAATGCGATCATCGCTCAGGCCTTGTGATGAAATAAAGGGACAAATAAGGAAAAGGCTTCATAAACATATCATGTTATTGTTATCGTTTTATTATCAACAAACGGTGATAACAAGTCGAATGAAACCAACAAACTCTAGTTACAGACTTTGCAAACTAACTTTTATTAGCAATAATTTGCAAGCAGTTTTTTGAGACGCAAGGATGACACACATCAGATCAAAGGTGCCTCTTTCTAGGATGAAAGGGGTTTGACTGTTATACCACGAGGACAACAGCAGGGGGCACACTTTCCCTTCTTTTTCTGAGCTATAGCTGAACCTCTAAGGAGACAAAATGGTGAAAATCCATAAAAAAACACTGAAACAATACACAACATGCAGTGAGTGGACAATAAAAAAATAGTGCTTGTTGAAAACTCTTCTCAGTACATATCATGTGCTTGATATTGTTATCAACATTGATGTTCCACATTCAGTGTGTCAGCAGATCTACATTGCATTGTGTCCATACATGAGACATATGAGGTGAGAGGCAGCCTCTGGCTCGTCTCAACACCTACACACACCAATAGCAGTGTCACTCGCAGGAGCATGATACAGAATCTGGCCACTGGAGTTGAGTGAAGCAACAGTTTGGACAGATTGGACAGTTTTCCAAATGCATGTACAACAGAACAGTACACAGTTTTGGTGCACACAGTATTAAGGACATAAAATTGATTGAAGAAGCAAATGTACTGTGTCTGTCATATTGCATTGCCATAACAACAGCAACAATCTGCATTTGACTGTAAGGAAACAACTTACATTCTACATAAACAAAGCAACCGTGCAGCTTGTCATGGGATTATTTCTATCAAACTAACTGCATCTCAAATAAGAGGACCCTGATAAATAAGACAATTATAGCATCTGCAGTGTAAAAGCATCTTTTGGTTTAAATAAGATCCACTTCTTTTCACAGCTGGATCAAACATTTAAATAAATATACATTAGCATCATGAGAACATTTCTCAGTAATCTTCCTACCAACTATTAGATAATAAAGTAAATAAATCCAGTCCTTCACAAATATTACAGTAGAATATCCAGATGACAAACAAATGCTTTCAAACTGAGCACAGTGGCACATTAACATAAAGAATGGCAGTGTGTAGAATCTATTAAGAGTTTCCACGAAAAAAATGAAATGCTAAACCTTCAAGTTACATAGTCTTCAAAAATCTCAAAAGACTAAAGTATGGCAGCTCTCAGCAGTGTCTGATACAAGGAACTGGTTTAAAATACAGTAATGCCCAGAAATGATGCTGTGTTGATGCTGGATCAGGAGTCTTCACTGTCCACAGCTTTGTCCCGCAGCTCATGAAGAACAGGAGTCAAGATTGCTTTCAGTGTCATGTACAGAGACTCATTTTTGTCAGAGGCAGGGTCAATCTAGAGAGAACAGAAACATCTCATTTGTGCATACAAAACACCCATCTTAATATATTCTATACACACCTGATGTTAGTACTCACCTTAGTAAACACTTGTATTGTTTGGTTGAGAAATTTAGTCTCAACATCTTCAGGCATAGGCAGAAGATGGGCGGCACAGTCGAGGACACACAGTAAAGTAAGTCTGTGGCCCTGTCAGTGAAAGAGAGAGATGATACTGTCAGATTTCATGACAACTGCAATTTGACACTCAGCTCATATTCATATTTTTTATTATAAATCCATATTCACCTGTGCAATAACACCTCACCACTGTACATCTAACTGGGTCAAATTCAAGTTTTAATTGTCATATATGATATTTATATTTACATGTTGAAAAATATGGATCAAAATACTTATGGCCCATATGGTAACAATTTTGAAAAGACATTTCAAACATGTGAAATGTGAAAATATGGCTGGTTGTCACTTCTGTTCGGATGTATCTTGCAACTACCCTCCTGAATACTTTCATAGCAACAACACAAGTGATATAAATGATTAAGCAGAGATATTGGCAGATTAGTGCTACACATGAAATGACAGTTTTGTAGTTGCATTTAATGCATTTATAATATTAGAAAACAAACACTTTGGTGACCTTTACTGACATGCACTGATCTAATTCTGGTAAAATAACATTTCCAAGTTTTACTGACCCTCTGTGTCCAAACTGAAGATTATACTGCAATCTTGCCTGGGATTTGAGTCTTCACCATATAGTAAGTAATGGACAAAATACTTTTTCAACGTTTCCACGTTTTTAATTGTTATGTTCCAAACTGACAGTCTTAGCATTTGGCAACAGACTCTATCATTTTTTGATAGTACAAAATGGTAGAAGCTGTCTCGGCTAACTAACTACTAACTGATTAATGTGCAACTCATTAAGAAGCTGTGCCTGGGAAAATGTAAACATAAGCTCTTCCAACTTAGATGCCATAAATTGTTTCATCCAATATCATGGAAAAATTGAGACCTGTGGTGGCCGGCATTACAAATAATTATTAGACACTAACAGAAAGCTTCTTCTCACTGTCAAACTCATTTGCTTAAGGAGGTGATATAGAGGCGTCAGCTGAGACTGTTCCATCGCCATTTAAAACTCCATGTAACACATCTAATAAGTAAAACTTTGATATTTCAAAAATGAATATTATAATTTGTGCCATAATCCCATTTTATGTCTGGACCCAAGTGGTTTTCTTTCACATATGTAATATTTAACATAGCTACCTTCTCCAGGGAGTCGAGGGCATTCTGTGGGTTTATATTCTTCTCACTGAGGACTTTTATATCCTCACTGCTTATGACTGGATCTTTGAGCTGTTCCAGCCATGACCACAAAAGACAAGACAGGACCAGAGGATCTCTCTCCATGCACAGCCTTTCCCACGCTCCCTCTCTGGAGTTCAGCTCTGTCTACAGATGACAACAAAGAGCACGCTAACAATTCATTGACTGAAATAAAGTGGCATGTAGGCAAAAAGGGTTGGTTTAAATAAGGGAAACCAGAGGATTAAAAATGTGCTGAAGATATGTTTGTACTTTGGTGTAGACAATTATTAGAATTAAACTGTATCCCAGACCAGTAGTACTGTCAGTGACATAATTTCTCATAACATAACTATCATTTCTCATACATCGCTGATTGCTTTTTGCATATTCTCCATATCTCCCTGACAGTCCTCTCAGAGCTTGAGTCTTCTCTTTCACTTTACTGAAGCAGATAAAGACTGAATCGCATTTTCCTGTGAATAACTACTTCAATTGTCCTACAATGTGACACTATAAAAATCTATAAAATGTTATCATTTAGCATGCTTACATGCACACATGCAACACGTTACTGAGAGAACTCAAGTTCTACTGCAAACCAGACAACGTGTTTACCAACACTGTGGTACCTGCATGACATGTACTAAATCTAGAATAACGGTACAGATAGTCAGTCATAACTTTGTTGCTAAATTGAATGTAAATGCACTGTCTCTACCATCATCTCTACAGCTCAACATTTCATACATCATAGCATGTGTGTTTTATAGAGAAGTAATATAAAATGTTTTAAAACAGTGGATGGTATTTTCGACTTTTTCTTGGCCTGTGTTAGTGGCTTCAAAGAGATGTACTGCCCAATGAGGTACAGTGCACAGTAGACAGATTTTGTGTTACTAAGTGTTATGCTGATTGACTGAAGTGTATTAAAGATTTTTAATGGGATACCCTACCTGCCACACTGAAACTTTGGAGGTGAGATCCTTGTCTGTCAGGTCCATAGCCAGTGCTCTGGCAACCAGCAGACATCTGTTCTCTGGGAGGGGGTTAGACTGGAGGGCAATGACAGGAACCTCTGTCAGACTCCCTCTGTCTCCTCCACCCATCGACAAATCAACATCTGGCTGCTCTTCGCTGCTAACCAGTTTGTTCTTGATGGATAGGACTGGCAGTGTGGATTTTCTTCCTTTTTCAGACAGATCTAAAGACAGCTGCCTATGTAGCCGTTTTTTTAAAAGGGGGGATCCAGTGTCTTGTTTTGCTTCTGCAGTGGGGCCCTGAATGTTGCAGAAAATGCCCTGAGAAAAGTAGTCATAAAATATGGGAGGGTTACAGGCTGTAAGGCTGCTGTACGACAAAGAGTGTTTGATTTGGTGGTTGATTGGTTTGTTGCTCTTTAGATTTTCTAAATGGTGCTGTCGTGGTCCAAGTTTATGAAGCACAGAATCGCTGTAACTGAGGCTCCTGTTGTTGGACAGAAAGGATGTCAGAGGGCTGTCTACATTCTGCTGCCTCCACAAAGGGTCAAGCTCATTATCACTGGCAAGAGGTTGATCACAAGGAGGTTTGAAATGCAGAACAGTTGGGCTGAGAGGATGAGATGGAGGGGGAGGAACAGGAATCCCTTTCCCTCTCATTTCCTTACCAAGCTGCTGAAGGGCCTGCTGGGACACAGTCTTCTCCACCTCAGCTGTGAGGTCAGGGATTTCTAGCCACTCCTCCTTAATAACCACCTGTCTGTTGGCCGCAATGTCAATGAGGAGCCTACACACCAATTGTACGATCTTTGGCACATTCTTCATCTGGCGAGCCTCGTAGCCGTGCAGCAGGTGGCGCTGACGAGTAAGGTACTGGGACAAGGTGACAGCGCTCGCTTTGGGCTCCGCACAGGAGAAGACACTTCGGAGAGGAACCAGGAACTGTGCAAACTCCCTGACACACAGCAGCTGGCCTCTGGTCTGGATGGAGTTGGGTCTCTTGGCTCGCACAAACAGGATCGCCTGGTCAGCACTCATCCGGGATGTGAAAACCAAGTAACAAGCAAACAACACACCTACAGGGTGATTAATAAAAAAACACAGGAGAGATATTTTACAAGCATTAATCAGGATTTAAGCCATTTTATATCACTGCTCATCCAAACCTGTTCTTCCAAGACCGGCATGACAGTGGACAGCCAGTTTCCCCTCTTGGACAGCAAATGACATGACCTTCACCATGTCAAGGATTGTAGTCAGAGATGCCACACCATAATCCTTCCACCCAAAGTTGTAGTAATAAACTGAAACACAAAAAGCCAAAACAATTCTGCTGTTAAATACCAAAGGACTTTTATCATTTGTTTTTTATATTGTAAGATTACTCCAGTTTAGCATTGCACCCATACAACAGTCTAAGACTTGCAATGATCATTTCAAAAAGACTGAAACAACAGATGAGAGAGATCTTTTTTTATTCTACACGCACACTGTCAGTCAGTGGGGTCAGACATTTGGGTTTATAATGCTCGTAGCAGCTAATGTAGTATAGAGCCTCAAGCAGAGACAAGGAGCAGGCTGTGGAGGCTGGGTCAGCTTTTTTAAACTCCATATGCCCAGATTTTTAGTTTTCACACCAGGACTGATCATATTAACTCATATTAACCACATTAACCACATTCAGTTCAGATATTTTCTGTGCTCAAAGTGATATGGAAATATTACAGACCTGCTAACCTGGTAAGACTACCACAGTGACTTTTACAGTGACTTTGATATTGGCTCAGATGCTTGTTCAGACTTGAGATCATCATTTCAATTGCCATGACATTTAGATAAATAAGTGCAAGTCTGAAAGAGATAAAAATCTAAAACACACCACCAGGTATGTCAAATGAAAGACAGCACTATTCAAAATGCAGCTGATGCTTTGATGAGGTGGCTTGGGAAAATATCTCAGGAGAGCTTGTTATAGAGAGGAATAAAGATTGCCAGCCTTCAAATACATAACATAAATCCCTCAGCTAGTTACTAGGAACCACATTGTGTTTTGGATGTCAGCTAAACAAAACACGGATGGTTGGAAGAAAATGTAAAATCTACCATAGTCTTGTGTAAAATGTTCATTAACAAGAGATTTGTTTTCTATTACTATTCTTTAGACATATAGTCTCATCTAATTCTTACACATATGTGGAATTTGTGAATTGTCCCCTCTACAATCTTAATGACTAGTGTCAATTAAGAGGCTCTCAGCCTGCATAGCTCTCAATAATGTAAATCTGTTGCTAGGAAACATCTCCAGTTACATCCAATCAGAAAGCAATCAACAATATAAATACAGCCATCACTGAAGCTAAAACAATACATCATAAAATAATGGTTTTAATAAATATTTACCCTTCTGCCAACTGACAGGTAACACTGAGGTATTCATTGCTATACCACCTGACTACAGACGCTTCTTTCCTCATCTTCAGTGTGTGTTGGTGAGGGTGAATAAACTGACTCACTGCCTGCTTCCATGAAAGTTTCAGGTCGGTAAGTGAAGCCACTCTCCTGCTCCAGCGGGTTGCCACAACTAGCATGTTCTCCAGGGCGCTGAAGGTTAATGACGGTCTTCAAACCACACCTGAGAAAAGCAGCAGCCCACGCAAAGGACCACAACAAGTCACATTTTCTCTCATCACTGTACTTGTTTGTTTGTTTGTTTGTTTTACTATTTTCAAATAACAGGATTTCATGTTTTACTGTTTAAGACACATTGTTACAGAATACTGATATCATGACATACACACACACGCACAGGCACAAATATATATATATAGCAGTACTGATTATCACTTAAGAGGATCAATTATTGGGTTGGTCAAGAAAGCTGTGTGGTGTGATGTGTATACTGCTTTTAATATTTATGTAATGACATTTTTACACAGTTAATTTTACTTGAATAAACATTCTTTAAGTGAAATACTCTTATTTCAGAATGAAACAAATAAAAGTGAAATCTAAATTCAAATAAGATGTAAAAGATGGAGTCTACGGTACCTTTGAAATTGTTCAATTACATTATATTTCTCTATGACTTCAGTTGAAGGCCTTGCCATAGCAAGCAAGTTGTCAGTGATCCTGTAAGTGGAGAATATGACAAGTAAGGACATGTGGTTTATACAGACAGATCTCAGAAAATGCTGAACTAGGACTGATGAACCACTTTAAAGAGCACACGATTTCAAAGACATGGCAAACATTCTTGTGCACAAGAAGCTCTCACTTGCTTTTCAATTTCAAAAACAGATCATATTGCAAATCAAAAAGCAGGACAAACATATTGACTTTTCAGTGAAATACTGTTGCGAACTTCAGCAACAGCACTGAGGTATGTTTGAAAACAAGTGGCAAGACGGGACAACGTACCAGGATGAGTAAAGTCCTTTGACGGCTTGCTCATCATCGCTCCAGCGTGAGGGGTTCTCATATTTGCAGGCTTTCCCTCCACAGGCCATGGAGCACTGCATGTGACCAGGGATGACATGCCTCAGTGTCTCCCCCATCTTGGTGTACTTTGCTGTTGGGACTCTAGCATTGGCTGGGGAGAAAACAATGAAAAGAACAACTTGACAATACCCATTAGTGCTTTGTGCATGATTCTTTTTTAAGATGAAGTTGTCATCAAACTCCTACATGCAAAAACACTAGTTATTTTTCTGTGAGTACATCTCCTGGTCTTTTGTTGAGTGGGAGGCTGAAGCTGGTTCATGCTAATAGCCACCATGACTCTATGGGAGGAGGAGGAGAGGGTCTTCAGGGCAGAGCTGCGGCTGCAAAACCTTCAGAAAGATGTCTGAGGCCAAGTGCCTGAAACGGTGCCTCCTCACGCTGCCTGTCATCTCCCCGGCTAAGTAATGGTGTCCTTGGTGCAGCTGCATCTTCCTGTGCGGGGTGTGCTGCCTGCACCGTCAGCAGCTCTGCACCAACAAAGGCTTCTGGATAAGCAGCTCTGTGCCCATGATGAATCATCACAAAACAATCACCCATTGGCAAAGAGAAGCAAATACAATCAAGCATTTGAAGTGTCACCATGACAACCACCTCCAAAGTCGTCAGTGGTAAGTAGATGGGGCGGGGGGGGGGGGGGGGAAATGTTGCACAACCAAAGCACCCACAACCTCCAAATCAGAGGCAAGGGGCTTGTTTACCAGATCTGAAGAGCCTCGTGTGGGGAAAAAGTTTCTTTGCTCTTTTCGACCTCTGTGTTTTCC
>JBAJHX010000096.1:27496947-27509554 GCA_037176925.1 Amniataba percoides
CCCCCCCCCCCCCCCCCCCCCCCCCCCCCCCCCCCCCCCCCCCCCCCCCCCCCCCCCCCCCCCCCCCCCCAAACCCTACACAACCAAAGTACACACAACCTACAGATCAGAGGCAAGGGGCTTGTGTACCTGAACACACAGCATATATAAACATCTTTTTCTGCTTTTAATTTGATGAACAATAACAATAACTGGTTTGCACACTACAAAATGAAGACAGAGTGAACAGCTGGTGTACACGCTGGTCAAATGGATAAATCTAGCATACAGATTATTTGAGTAGTTATGGTTTTACAATACTAAACCTGAACATGTAGTTCAAGTTAAGGGGCCAATTAAAAGTTAACCTTGTCATTTCTGTTAATTAATCCTTAACAAACGCAAAACTAAGCTTATTGAACGTTGTCAAAGCCCTAAATAAAATGGTAAAACAGATTTTATTTTGCCTGATAACATTCAGCTAATAATTAAATAAAACTTAAAAAAGTAAATAATCTGCATTTTTAAAACTGGAGCCAGGTTGGTAGTTTTATATATTTATATCAAATATATTTAAAGTACCACTACTATTGCCTGACACTGCTAACAATAACAATTACAGTTGTTATTTTAATACATACATACAGTCCTGGTTGCTTGATTGTCAATAACAGCAGAGATGTAAGAATGAAAGAACTTGTATCCACTGGTTTAAGACAAGGCTGTGTAGTTGTAATACTGACATTGTGCTTAACGTCCGCTCAACAATTTAGTAGCCTGTCTACCATCAAAGTGAAGCCAAAAGGTGAAATGACACTGCTGGCTTACTGAGGCTCAGTGTGTGGGAGCAGCAGGCAGCCAGACAAACAGCAAAGATGAGAGAGGGCTGCATCAACTGAAAGCATTAAATGATTGACTGCACAAGATATGGTCACAAAATTGTCTCCTGGAAATAAGCCACAAGCACCAGCTCTGTTCTTTTCTACCTATTAGCAGGTTTTTCAATTAAAGGGCATACTATCAAGTTTTAAAATGAAGACCACATAAACTCGTTTCCTCTTAAATTAAGACTTGAATGAGCTAGAAGAATAATTGAGAAGTCATACTTCACATAGTTCTTTATTTACAGGACATCACATGAGTGGGCTGGAAAAAAGTTTAATCCCAGTCTCAATTTCGAGCCAAGTCCCAACAAATGGCTAACAGTAGTTGTATACTGTATCCATCCTACGCACTATATACTATAAATCATAGTAAATCCAATGTCCAACTACATAAATAACACAGCTTCTCGTGGTTACTAAATCCCTGAGGCCAACTAAGAAATACTTTCTGACCTCCAATTCATGTCTAACTTCCACATGAAACAACATACCTTATCTGAAGCCTGCAGCCCTGTCTCATTGCTTTGCAAAATGAAAACAAACTAAGAGGCAGCTTTGCTTATGTTTGCAGAGCTCTCCTACCTGTATCCATCTCTGTGCTGATCTCTCCACTCAAGGCTCCACTCGTGGAGTAAGGCAGGTCACTCAGTATGCTGACACCAGCTGCCATTACAGGGGCTGAAAGTTGTGGATAGACATTGTGTGTCAAAGGCAGATGAAAAGAAACAGGAAATAAAGATGCTTGCAAGCAGAAGCTTTGGTGGTGTTGATAACGCAGTCGAAAAGGTGCACACACAAATGAGATCCGGGAAGGGTGCCTTGTGTTGCCTGGCAAAATAACCCAGGGGAAAGAGAGAAAAGTGCAAACTGAGCCACCATGTCACCGGCTCATTTGTCAGTCTGACCACTGCACCTCTGGGAGCAGTTGGGCGTGGCCTGGAGACAACAGTGGCAACTAAATGCAGATCTCAGATCCAAGGTGCCGAGTTACAAGCCGACTGAATTCACAGGCACCCAATCCAACTCGGCAAACTGAGAGGCTGCAAGATGAGCCACAGTCAAACGGCATCATCACACAGAGCCAGAGCCCCATTTCAGTGTTCAAAGCTGCAGCCACTTCAAATATCTCAGACTGACAAATGCCACCTATTTTACTGGGCTGAAGCTACACTTATCAATTATTCAAGTCAACACATCCACCTGTTATTGCATAACTCTAAAGAAATCCTTCTGATTTATGTGGCCTGATATCTGAATTGTGTCACACAGATTCGCCATATGTCAGTTTAACCCCAGAGACCACGTGTTTATCATGCTGTATCCAAGGCTCTAAGGGGCCTCATCAATTCTGCTGAGTGGTGTTGCAGGAGTGAAACTTTGCACCTTCATAGCTCTCCGCCTCACTCTGGTCGATGAACAATTGAGCAGGGTTACTGTGTTTCACATGCTAACTTTGGGGGGCTTTGGAGGTGAGTTAGTGTGCAGCAAACAGAGGAGGGAGAGACATGGAAGTCAGACTTGCTTTGAAACTTTGAGGCTGATTCTACTCTCTTCTCTGTTATACCAACTAAAACTTTAATTTCTTACAGTTTGTACATTTATTTAGCTCCTTACTGATAATCTTTATACTTTCATCTTAATGCTTTATCTTATTGTTGTCTCTGTATATTTGCACTCTTTCCCACTTTGTACAACTGCAAAACAACTTCCCTCAGGACGAATATAATGTAATATATTATCTCATTTTAACTTTCCTCTCTCATTCAGTCAGGTTTTTCCTTTAATTTGTCAATTCCCTGTGTGTAAACTGTGTAAATGCATTGGGTAATTTCATGTCATTTTCTTTATGACATTTAAGCCTTATTTGGCAGCAAAGAACGGCCCACCTCCATACGTGGGAAAATTGGAGATTTGGTAAACTACATGATGATGAAGCATTGGACCGAAAAATTCAAGACCTGAGAGATTTGGGGTGACACTTATAAAGTTTCATGGCTTGTTGATGGAAAACTTACTTTAAATATCTTATTCCTACTGCTGGACCTCTGTTTTGCTTTCGGGCCAGCAACTCAGAGCGCAGACAGTCCGATAAAACCTGGTCCTCAGCTGGACAGATCATGTTGGAAGCTGAATTCAACAAGCTCTGGTAAACGCTGCTACAGCATGTCTATCACACCCAGCCATTCACTCAGACTTAACACCTTGAACTATAACACCATCACAACCATGTACAATAATACACTCTACAGCTAGACATTGGTCCTCCTCAGAAACAGACAGACACCACTGAAGATTCAAATTTTTAAAATAAACTTTAAGGTGACAACACTAGAAGTTTTCTTCACCTGTCTTTGCACCAGCTCGCCCAGAAGCATCACTCAATGTAATTCTTTCTTTTTAACCAAATTGATCTTTTTCTGCTTCCTTGTCTTCGTCATGCAAACTGTTGTTTTTCGTGCCTCGCATGGTTGTTTTTATTCTCTCTGAGTTAATACCTGCACAGTGGAGGGCAGCCTGTGCAGGAGCAGTGGCTGAAGCTTCATCAGAGTCTGGTCTGATTGCTCATTTTGAGTCAGGCGTGGTGTATTCAGTCTGCCTTTCACTGCTGTCAGGACAGAGTAGCAGTTTGTGTTTGAATATGACTAAAAGTTACTGTTTTTCACTTACTTACCTCCTCCTCTATAATGTTAGTAGTTACACCTGCGCCTCTCCTATAACAACTGTGAAAAAGACCTGTTGAAGCAGTGTTTCCAAATCTTATTATTTAAGTAAGATGTAGATCACTGTGGTGGATCTACAGGACCAATGCCTCTCTTAAAAATCTTAAACAATAATATGAGAGCCATTTAAAAGCACTCTGGATTATTTATAGTGGCTCTGGGCGCTCTCAACACTTCCTCCGGATGAAACGTGGTGATCCGCTCCTCCTGACAACCAGGCGGTGTGTACAGTCCTGCAGCCAGTCTGCTGATAAACATGCTGTCATTGGTTGCTGAGTCCTGACTTCCTATCACCATGAGCCGACACACTCTCATCAACGTTTGACACTTCAGACAGCTAACAGGCAGCTGTCTGTTTTATCAGCTGCACTGACGGCAGCTCTCGTTAACAGCAGGTCATCTATCTGAAGCTCACTGTCGCGGTGCTTGTATCTACTCGTACTGTCAAGTTTGGAAGTCGCAACGCCTCTTTCAGCACGTAACGACTGAGGTTAACCTCGTAGATGTTGTGTAATGCCAGTCCTGGTGTAATGTGTGTGCACTGCTGGTGCTCAGAGCTGAAGACTTCACGCTAGCTAATTAGCTTACTGCACTGTCGTAGCTGAAGCTAACATAGTGGGTAGACAAGGCCTAACTTACCGTTTTCCTGTCCTCCAAGTTGTCAGGTTGTCTTTAGGATATCAGACATTGTGGATTCGCCGCTCTAAAGCCATGGTTGTTTGTCCCTGGCACGAACCAGAGCGGGGCTCTTCTCCGGCCGCATCATTTGGTCAGCTAAGTGAAGCTAAAGTCAGCTAGCTTACTAGCTAACTTAGCAACATTGACATGTCATACGGAACGGTCCGGTTCTGTCACGTGACCACACACAGCGCGCAGTTTGCATATTTTAATATTTGTGTGGCGACAATTTGGACGTTCAGCACTAGACGAAGAGGACTATTTCTACTCGTCTTGTAGAGGACATTTTCTCAAGTGCAGGAGTTTAAAGTCTGTGTTCACATACCTCTTTCTGCCACCCAGTCCGGTAACAGCTTGGGGTCACATTTTTGACCATTCTTACAAATAGCCCATAAAAACAGAGCTTTTCATGTGCTCAGTGGCTTTCTATGTATTTTTTTTTCACTCATGTAGAGTTGTTCAGTCGTTGTAACATATGAGCAAATATATACACATTTGAAGATGTAGCTTCCTTTACATTGTTTTGTTGTTGATGATGATGATGATGTTTTGATTTTTTAAAAATAAAACTAGTGGTTAGTCTATGACTACTAACACACTGCACTTGCAACTAGCTGAATAAAGATCCCTGAGTAAAAGAGGCTCCTGCTGAGAGAAAGCTGTATCTTAGGGATATAAAATACACTGCTGCTAACATGTGCTTGATGAATAAGCCTATATTTATGCAATGTTTGAATAATATGTTGTACATAATCTATGATATTTTAATGCAATATCTCACATCATACAAGACTAAACAATCCTGACAATAAACACTGAGACAACACACATCCAGTACAGTAGGTAATCCATCATTTTATCACCTCTTGGTAATCAAGCAACACACATCTTCTGATTACAGTGAGTCAGGTTAGAAAGTCAGCACATCAATGGCACACCTTAAGGAGCAGCAGGACTATGTTTTGCTTCTTGATTTCTTGAGGAAATAAATACTTTGCAACATTTTTTAACATTGTTACGATACAATAAAGGAATATGTAAATAATTATAGGCTATACAGTTAGATTTACTGAAAGAAAAATAAAAGACACTGTTAGATGTGCAATAAACTTCAGATAAAATGTGCAGTGTACAAATATTCATACCACAGGGTGCAGAAGCACTTGGATACATAGAACGGGTTGTAAGTGGCAGATAATAAGGGTTATGACCTTAAAGAGGATGTGTTTCTTTAAAAATATTATATATTTATTCATTGAAACCTGACTCGCTGTTACTGTCATTTAATATTGTATATTTCATTGGAGTGGATTTTAAAGATCCTCTTGAAAAGAAACTCCTCGTTGCAGTCTCAGAAGTGACCACTAGAGGAAGATCTTCTCCTTGCGTGAGAGTCATATTTTTTGTAAATGGTCTGCTGACAAATAAATGTAGTGATAATAATAATTAAAAGAATAAGATAAGAATAATGCTGATACCTTAATTTGTTCCACCATATAATTCAGCTGGAGATGACAACAAACACAGCATACATGTATGTAACATACATTTGAATCTGAGCAAATCTATTCCTGAGCCTCACTAACGGAGAAGATGTTTTTTACATATTAAACTTACAACTTCTGTTGTTTTGGTTTTCTATTAAAAAAAATGTAACTCTGTGTGAGACACCATAACACAATATGGGATCTTTTGGAGGATTTGCAATTTTATCCCCATTCAAATCATGTTAGAGATTTGAAACAGAACTTTTGAGATAGATTTCTCATAAACAAACTATTTAATATTTGTATAAGACTCTAGTCCTTTAATTCTCATATTCTGTTGGCATTTAAATGTCTTAGTTAAATACTGTTAGTGTACAATATCAGTGTCACATTAAGATAAAATATGTTTTTGTTTTGTTTATTGGATAACATATAGTCATAAAACCTACAGAATTTCAAATGATTTCATATTCTCCAGACTTTCACTCCTGCACCTAAAGGGGTCTACAGTTTAAGAACAAAACTTTGCCATTTGGCCTGCACCTTTTCCTCATTTTGTCTTTTTCATGCTGTTCTTATTGGGTGCCATTTCTGAGACTTACTTGTAATTGTTGAAAAGTTATTTTCACAGCCTATGTGTGTGTTAAAGAAGATGTATTTGCACCCAGCAGTTTATAGTTATCCTGCTGAGTTGTGTAGTTCTTATTGAAGTGTGAGTTTGAATATTTGTCACACCAGCTGCTGCTCATTTATGCTGAATAATGTCTCCTGATTTTAAAAAAGGTTAAAACAATTTGAATAAAGAAGTAAAAGACAGACCATTGACATTGAAGCTTTTTACGGTTCTTTAAGATGTTCAGCAGGGCAGAGCTTTTCTCAAATCAGCCCTGAGACGTGCGAAATATAAGCTGTGGGAGATATTTTGCAATTTTTGAGCCAAATAACCGCAAAGGAAAAAATCCTAAAGGTGCTTTGGCGTGAGTTATTTGATCTCTTGGGTAAAATGTTTCCTTTGAGTTGTGGCTTCCCTGGGTTCATCTGCCTTGTCATTTCCTAAGATTTGATCAAGAGGCTGATGATTGTTTATCAGTTTAAGCAGTAGATGAAGAAAAGAAAGCTCTAGCATTGATTTGTTGGCAAAATCACGTATGATCATTGCACACCTTGAATTGCTGTGTGCAGGCAAACAGAACCTATGTGCATAAGAGCAGTCTACACATTAGACCTGCTATAATCTCAGCTTCATGTCACAATAAAAAACACTGCACACACCTATTTTAGAAAAGCATCTCCTTTGTTATTCTTGTTAGTTTTACTCAGTCACCTCCCTGTGATGAAGCGTTTTAACAGCTTCACGTCCTCCTCCTCCTCCTCCTCCTCATCAAGCTCACGTCCTCTGGACTAACCAAAGTCACCTGCAGGGGACTTCAAATGTCCTTTCAGCTCCTTATTTTCTTTCATTTTGCATATAAATCCATGCGCGACAAGTGCGGCTTTGCATGTAAGTTTGGCTCAGTGAGACAGCGAGCAGACAGATCCTGAGAAGAGGTGGAGCTCTGCCTGGGCTCATAAACACTAAAGTTATTCCTCAGCTCACTGCGGGGACGCGCTCAGCGGCTCACTGACCTGCGCGGCTTTCGGGATCGGACCTTTGGGCTTTTCTCTACTAAACAGCCACATTTGGCCTGAAGCGGTGATCCGCACAGGACGACACAGAGCAGCCTGCCGCAGCCTGCCAGCATTAAGCTGAGGATATCCCGGGATCTACTGTGGAGGCTCTGCGGGGACCATGACAGCCGCCCCGGGCCTCTGAAGGACGGATCCTGTGCGCGCCTGGTGTTTGTAAAGTGACCGAACAGCCACATCATGCAGCATCCTTTGGAAATGGGGGCGCATTACTATCCTCCGGAGCTTCACCCCGACCACAGGACTCATCGCTACAGGAGTTTCATGATCGAGGAGATCCTGACTGATCACCAGGAGCACAAAGCGTCGGCTCCGGCCGGGGAGCTGCTTAAGTTCGGGGTTCATGCGCTGCTGTCCGCCCGGCCTTTCCATAACCAGCTTGGTAAGAGAGGCCGTGAGCAGGCGGGTGATCACTGATGCAGGAACTGGAGCTGGTACATGATGATACAGCTGGTTCGGTCACTACAAATATTCATCAGCAGATCGGAAATGAGAATAATATTTCATCGCAAATGACGGTCTTTATTTTGTTCCGGTTAAAAAGAGAATTCATCTTTTGTAATATTTAAGGTCTTTTTAACACCGAGCTAATCAATGATTAAGTTGATTGTAAGGTTGTAGATTTTATTTTCTGCCAACTAAAAAGAAAAAAAAAAGTAGTTCAAAGTAGTGTCAAAGTGCACGAACAAAATACTTTTAGTTTTTAAGTTGCTCTCTAGAATTAGGACCCTCTGTCAGGTTTCAGAATAACGCTGCTCTGGTGGACATTTCTACATTTCTACTCATATTTAAGTTAAAAAAAACTGTAGCCCAATAGTTTTAATGTTGATTCCTATGATTTATATCTAAAAAAAAATGCAACCTTTAGCGAGGAGGTTTTTTTTTTAATGTGAATTGTTGTCTTAAATGAACGGCGTGATCAGTTCACGTGTTTACATCTAGTTTGCTTTAACATCAGTAAGTGTAACAAATGAATCAGCACACAAAAAGCTCGCATGCTTTCATTTGTTTAATGATTCCTGAAAAGCCTCCCTGAATCAGAGACTGAATCATAATTATAAATGTGTGTATGATAATGAATATGAAGACAAAAACATGGAATAATGTAAGATGATACGCGGACGTGCTCCATCCATCTGCTGCTGACACCAAACATGTTTGTTCTCATTATTTCTCCTCACATTATAGATCTTAAACTGTAACTTAACTCTGAGCTGAGACGTCTGTACAGGCAGATCTTCACAAGTCCAACCCGTGGAAGTAAAATGAAATGACTTTTCAGACTGCTTCATCTGTGTACTGAAGCCTCAAAACAGCCGAAAACGAGTTCAAAAAGTCCCCAAAGCAAAGATAATAAAACCAAACCATCCGTGTGTGTGTGTGTGTGTGTGTGTGTGTGTGTGTGTTTCCCCTCGTAGTGCTGAAAGCCGACCAGACGAGCCTCCTGAAGTTCCCCCTGTCCCCGCTCTCCTGCCCGCTCGGCTCCCCGCTGGTGTCCGGCGCTGCGGGCCTGCAGGTCGGCGCGGCGTCTCACCACCTGCCGCTGGACCTGCACCTGCGGGGGAAGCTGGAGCACGGAGCGGACGGAGGCAGCAAGACCAAGAAGGGCCGCCGGAGCCGCACCGTGTTCACCGAGCTGCAGCTCATGGGCCTGGAGAAACGCTTCGAGAAGCAGAAGTACCTCTCCACACCTGACAGGTAGCTGCGTGTGTGCAGCAGGCGTTCGCAGAAGGATTTCGATTTTTACCTCTTCTATTGTACTTTATCAGATTCAAGAGAGATTCAAGAGATTCAAGAATTTATTGTCATTACACAACAATTACATCAGCAATCATTAGTAATGAAATTCTTGAATGTATAACTATATAAATATATATACACACACACATATATATATACACACATATATATCTATGCACATATAAACATATTTTACATTGATTTTTCAAAGCCCCCCCCATTCACTCTGCGATTATTACAGTAGCCCGGGATACTTTAACTTTGTTGTTATATAGGCCACATTTTCCACCATTTAGAGGGAAAATAGGGAATTACAATTCATTGAGAATTTGTGAAATAATCTTTGGTAGCTGTACGTACTTTACAGCTCCCCCTATAATTTATTATGGGAGAAGCATTATTATGCTGAATTATCAGAAGCAACTGACAAGACTTGATCATTTAGAAATGTTTGCAAAACCCTGAAGAGAAATGCTCCTCCATTCTAGTTTGAAATGTTTGATTTTCTGTGTGCATTTGTTCCTCCACAGAATAGATCTTGCTGAGTCTTTGGGTCTCAGTCAGCTACAAGTGAAAACATGGTACCAGAACAGAAGGATGAAATGGAAGAAAATTGTAAGTTATTAAACTGAAGTTTTGATATGATCATGAAGAGGGTGGCAGTGATATAGCATTGGGCATTTTATGTGAGATGTTGATGGGAAGCTTACTGTAGCTGAGTGAAAATGATTAGCATGGATCCAGACTGAAATGTACATGTGATCCTACCAAAGCATCCGAACAGTCGAGTGTGTTATTCAGTTTACCTTTGTTGTTGTTTGCTGGAGGAGCCCACCTTTTTACATGGTTATGAAATATATTATATCTTCGCAGCATAAATAAACGGTCAGGAATTGTATTTCATGTTTGTTGGTGTGATGAACTGTGAGAGTCACTGACTGGAAGAATACTTATTTGAACTTGCACAACAGTCTGTAGTGACTTGAACCTGATTTTTTTCTTTTTAAATTCAACCTGCAGGTGTTGCAGGGAGGAGGCCTGGAGTCGCCGACTAAACCCAAAGGCCGCCCAAAGAAGAACTCCATCCCCAGCAGCGAGCAGCTCTCTGAACAGGAACGATCTGCTACTGACGCTGACCAGCAGTCTGAATGTTCGAGCTCCCACTTAGAGAGCACTCAGGAGGAATGACCTGCTGATAGCCTACTCTGACTGTGTGCACAACCTCTGGGACCCTCAGTGTGTGTCTTTTGGATGGGACGAGTATCCAAAATGGCACTGAAAGGATGTGCTGATGCCCCCGAAGACGGACCCTCATGTGCAGTCTTGAAACACTTGCGAGCTCTGCCGACACCTAAGCTGTTAAATCCAGCATCCTCAAGCAGCCATGATTTTGTTGTAGCCCTGTTCCCTCATGATGAGCTCGCTGCTGCTGAGGAGGGAACCTTGGCAGTAGGTCCACCCTTTATATTCTATGGATTACATTCACACTAATCTGCTCTGCATTCATTTTGTGTAACTATGCTATGTTTAATTATTAAATATATTTTCACTAATAGTGTTATCTGTTTATTGTGAAGGTTTTAAAGCTTTTAATCCAGCGTGTGTACAGTACAAGTGCACATGATGATGATGATGATGATGATGATGATGGCATTTTACAGGCTCATCCATCACACACAGTCATGTTCACATGGCTCAGAGCCTAATATGGTAACATGTCTTCACAGGAGATATGCTCATTGATTGTTGGCATATTTTGCTGGGGATGAAGTTATTCATGAAACATTAAAAATAACAGCACTGGTGGGAGAAAGACTAACCCAACTGAGCTAATTTCTTGTGTAGAAAAGGAAAAATCAGGCCAGCAAATGTTCAGAAGTGGAATTTTCTGGTTTATGGTTATCGTCATTTGTTTTATCAGGAGACTCTTATCTGGATTCACACATCGGTACTACTGTTTATAATGCTGAAAAAAAGAGATGCTGACTCACCAGGAACAGATGAAAGACAGAACAAAAGAAATGTTTTTTTCTAAGTTGCTTTAAATATAGTTTTATTTTCTGCATTTTTGCTTAAACTTCATCGCGACACCCAAACGCGATAAAACGGCTCATTTTAATGCGCGCGAGGACTGTGTTGTTACATGTGAGCACATTTTTACTGTAGCTTCATTCCAAGTGTTTTTCTTTTCTGAATCATTTAAAAGATCCGTTACATTCGTTATTTGTGTCGTTTTAAACGAAAGGCTGGTCGTTTGATTTGAGAGCAGCAATGTTTCACTGCTTTGTGCAGATATTTTCTGAGGCTGTATTTCTGTTTTAAAACGGAGTGTGGAGACTTACAGATGAAGTTACGGTTGTTCTTTTATTTCGTGTATTGCAGTTACACGTTAACAGCGGCCTGTTCCTCCTGCTCAGACATTAGAGAGGCTCCCTGAAAGTGTCAGGAACCAAAACTCCTTCACACTTTACTCCTGTCTGCGCTGTGTTTAATGCATCATTATTGGGCTCATCCGTGTAAACCAGACAGAGGCTGACTTGTGGGAGAAACGTGACGCATTCAGCTCATCTTCTTCAGAGCATCCCCTCACTCAGCCTGCACACATGCTGCCTCCTTAACGCGCATCTTCATGCCTGAAGACCACGGAGGCCTCCTCCGGCCGAGTGTGTGTGAGTGTGTGTGAGAGTGCAGGCTACAGTTAACAGAGGCTGAAGGAGCTGATTACAGTCAGAGCACAACATTAAAATATGTTAAAGCAGTGGAGTGGCCGTGGGGTGTTACTGTCCGCTGCAGAGGGGTGCACAGGGATCAGCCATATGAAGAGGTGACTAAAGAAAGATGCTGTTATGGTTTAGGGTAATATTTCTGCAGTGTAGGCCACTGTGTTTTTCCTGGAATAGTTCATTAGCCATCTTTTAAAGAAAGTGTGTGCATATAACTTCATATTTAACACCATCGGCCAGCGGCCTAAAGCTAAATAAAGCCGAGAACTGAACTCTTCCTGTGAAGAAGCCTGAACAGGCCCGACTGTCCTCTCTCTCTCTCCAATCTGCCATTAGAAAGAAGAGCAGGAGATAAGTCTGTGCCAACAGGACACAGTCCAGTCTGTCATCCTGTCAGTATTCCGGCTTTTTATTAAAACGTCGCACTGACTGCGTAAATGAACGATAGTTCCGCTTCCGAGGTAAAGATGCTGATTTATCCGCGCAGATTTCTCTCTCAAACACTCGTCCTGCAGTGCAAATATCTTTTTTTAATCAACAATAAAAAAAAAAAAAATACAAAAATCATTTAAATGATTTTTAAACAGTCTGAGGCGTCAGTGCGCGTGGAAACAAGAACAATGGGCTTTTCTGTCAGTGCCATGTAAATATCAAAATATGTGTAAGAAGACAAATAATGAGAATATATATATTCTACGTTTATGTATATA
>JBAJHX010000096.1:27509924-27549969 GCA_037176925.1 Amniataba percoides
GCCTATTAACATCAATATTCCTCTTTCAATATTTTTTCAACCTTTCAAACATTAAAATAAATGTTTTAGCCATATAATGAACACATACTCATGATAATATTAATTATGACAAATGATGCTAACTCAAGAGGTGCTGAAGGTTGAAATGAGTCTTTAATCACCTCAATCAACCAAATATATGGGATTATAGCCCAAAGAGAACTCTGAAAAAACCTTGGTTTATTAAAAGGAAACTTCCCTTAAAACACACCAAGTTAACTGTGAAGAGTTGCTCAGATGTAGGGAAAAGATTTTTCAGTTTTTACAAAAGCTGTGTTTTGGGCCTGATGACCTTGAGGTGAAGGTGTTGTCCTTGAAGCTGGTAGTGTTTGAGATCAATAAACAGCTGGGGCATAATGTGGCAAGAGCTCACATCAGCCTGTTTAACCCTGTAAAGCCCAAACCACTAAATAACTGCCAGAAAATTCTAGTTTCTTTATCTGAGGCGTTTATTTAACCTTCTGACTAATGAAAAAAATAATAATGTAAATTTGCATGTATGAGTATTATTATATTTATTATTTTTGAATATTTTTGCTACATTCTGCATTTTTATTTTATTTTTTTTATTTTGTATTTTCCAGTATTTTCTGAGGTTAGATAACCTCTATAATCATTTTCACAAGAGCGACAGCATCCAGATTCTTTAGATTCTTTAAACTTTTGCTAATCTTCAGAAATGTATTTTCCATCTTTTCAAAACACGCATTTCCTTAACGTGAATTTATAACAGTTTTCAGATTCACCTAGAGAATGACAAAAATTCGAATGTCAAATGTATTTATTTAAGGCCCAAAATCATGAACATCGTTTGTCTCAGAGGGCTTTACAATCTGACACGGACATCTGCAAGTCCCTACTTCACACACGCACACACACACACACACACACACACACACACACACACACACACACACACACACAGCCATCATCATCATCATCATCCAAGCAAATGGCTAATCAGTCCTTGCCCAGAGTATCAAATTTATGTCAATAATCATATGCAGATTAATGACAGGTTAGCCTAAACACCATAGGCTGGCAAAAGAGCCCCTGAAAAAGAAAGAAAAACATGAGCACATTTTAGAAATACATTTGTCACTGTTATCAATTTGTAAATGGGACAAGATGAACGTGTGAGGTCGCTTTTTCTGAAAGCTGCAGCAGGCTGGATGATGCAGGCTTTCTCCCCGTGCACATCCTCTGTCCTGGGCTTTAAATGGGTTGAGTGTTGGACAGCAATGGCTTCCGACATAAATTACAATCAGGATGAAGAGTCAGCTGCCGGGAATCTGTAGTTTCTGAATATCTATATTCAGCGTAATTTAATAATTAAGGGGTTCCTTTATGGTGGCATGATAGCGCTCTGGTGCAAGCAATGAGAGGCTGACCCCAATTTTTGAGAGTTGGTGTTTATGGAGTCAAAAGGTCTGTGCTTAGACAGAGCTCAGGCTGGTGGTGTGGGGGCGCCCAGCGTCAGCCCAGCCACGCAAGGAAAATGTCTCTACTATTAAAGAGCCCCTGATTAATGTAACATATGTGCCAAAACTGAACATGCGGCGTATGATCCCAATTAGACTGAAATTTGACGCTGTTCAGGCTCGGCTCCACATCAGCCCTGCCATTCTTCTCTTTGTTTTCACTGGATGTTCCCTGACAACAGGCCTTTTTTGTAGACGGTTATAAAATCTGCATGTAGAGATAAGTCTAACTTAATGATGAGAGGAGTAATGCTATCACTGTTCAATATACCTCTGATGGAAAGACAAGCATGGGGCAACACAAAGGTACAACCAACACGATTGAGTCCATCCAAAGGAAAGAGAACATAGCTGAACAAAATGAGTTGGATTATAAAGTGGCGTAATGTCACGTTTACTTTGGTCACCAGAACATTATAAAAGATATTCACTCACTTGCCTTTAATGACATTTCATTTTAGGTTTTGGTTAAGGATACTCAGATTATGAGAAAAATCCAGCTGTAAAATTTCTGCCTCAACTCCAAGGAGAATTGATATCTGTTTTGTGGTGTCCAGGCAGGAGCACTATAAGTGAGTAGTAAGTTATAAAGTTATAAAATTATTATTGTTATTTTTAAGTTATAAATATAAGTTAAGTAGTAATGAACCCGCAGAAAGTTATCACCTCACTTCACAGGCCACCTCAGCTCAGTTCACTTTACCTTATATGAACAGGGACTTAAAACAGGTGCCTAGAAGCTACTTTTGCCATGAGACACCAAAATGGGTTACTCCAACAGTTAAAAAACAACAGACACATTGCTAAACTTGTCAAGTGCAACTAAGAGAAAATGTATATTAGATGGTTTTATGAATGAACAAGGAGGTGAGAAGTTGAACGTATCAAGGTACCATGGACCATTGTTTCTCTTAGTACCAGGACCGAGTCAACTTTTATGGTGTGCACTGAATTGTGAATAAAAATAATATGATGATTAATTCCAAAAGTAATTCTCCATTTAGCTTGATAATCAATTACACCAGCAATCAGCTGCTGTCGCATTAACACAGGAGGCCTTCACAGTCTCTCACCTTTATAAATAGCTTAGTGTGACTCCCATTCATTATGAGGCTGAACTCTCAGCCCTCTGAGTGGGACATGAAGTGAACCGCAGAGCAACATTTAGAGCTGGAAGTGTCAGGGAACAAAGTCCTTACTGTTTAACTCTCTATAACAAGTTGTGCCAGTGAGGAGGCACTCACCAAGACTGCAGTTCAAATAAATACTATTTTTTGTGTACTAAGACTTCAAAATGACCATAATGAACATATCTATCTGTGGGACATCATTTAGTTCTTTCCTCCACAAAATACACCCCAGGATAATTTACTCACTCTTTCTCTTTCAAATATTCAAACCTTGGCAGAAACAGATGCCTCTGTTGTCATCACAGTGACCATCATGATATGTGAGAGTCAAGCTTTTTAATTTTTTTTTATATATATATATTTGGCATTCACCAACTCAGTACTCAGCATTATTGCATCGTTTTGCATTATATATTTTTTTCATTATCTATTTATTATGTCTACTCATTTTATATAAAAATATTTCTCATATACCTTTAGAGGTATTTTACCATGCACATAGTATTGCTTAGATTTCCATTGCTAACTCAGTACAGTATGATGGGATTTGGGAAGGGAATTTACAGTAATTGGTGCCACTCAATGTTGAAAAGCATTTTCAAAATTAACTGTACTCACTATTTTTTTTCTCCTCCAGGAGCTGTTTTTCTACGAGTGGTCCTGTTTTGTTTGTCTCATGTTTATGCACATCTGCAGGTGATACGAGGCAGATTCCTGCCAATAATATTCCACTGATCTAAGATGCAATGTGCTAGAAAAGGCAGGAAAACAGAAGACAAACTAGTAAACAATGCTGAATTAAAAGTACTTAAAAATCCACTTTGCAAATGTTTTGGAGAAGGAAATGCATTCATTGTGTTTGTTAGACCTCAAAGATACACACAGTGTTTTGGTGAGAGACACTGAATGTAAACCAAACTTTTGCAAGAAAACTCCACAGGCCACCATAACAGTGCTTTTCAATGTGCTTCTGACTGAGATGCAAGAACGGGGCTCACATGGCAAACAGCCGAGGAGAAGCTCTTTCAGAGTAGCCTATAAACGTAAAGGTAGAGGCAATGTGATTTAGCCCATTAAAAAACACCAGAGAAGCAATTGCTCATAAAATGTGTGTTTCAGTGTAAGCCTAGCAGTGTGCTCTTTTCTCTGTACTCTGGACACTAACATGGAAATACTACTAATGGACTGCCCCTGTTTTTTGTTTAATTCCAACTATTAGACCAGAATAACTTTGAATAATTTTAGTCTAAGCTAGGAAAAAATCAATCTATTTTCTAAAACCACTGAGCTTTTTTCAATCAAACACAACACAAATTAATTACTAAAAAGATTTTGAAGTGAAATGTCACTCTCTGTCAGTGAAGCAAAGTCGATTTCTTTTCTTTTCCTTTTTTACACTTAAAAGAGCGAATGTCACAGCTTTCAGGAAGTGTCAAAAGGGACATTTATATATTTATTTGAAATGTAGATAAATGTCTGAAATCGTGGATTTTTACTTCATTTGCTGCCTTTCGCTGCCAACATGTAAATGGTGGTAGTTGCAAACCCGAACATCATTTCCAGTCATTTTAATGGACTTGTGTTAAAATAAAGTTTCCTCCTGCAGGTGTCAGGTGATTTCCTGCACCTCAGATCACAGCTCTCAGTCATGCAGCTAATGGGAGAAGGCATTAGAGGACATAAACAAGAGCTTCATCAGCCCGTCAGTTCCTCTGCCACGATGGTGCTCCCTCTCAGTCTACCACCCCTCTAGTCAGCTCTGTGTGCAGGAAATGTCAGCCGGCATGATTGATTTGAGCTGGGCGATTCCCTGAGTTCATGCTTGTATAAAGCAAGACAGCTGTTGGAAGAAATCAAATTCCTGCAGGAGCTGGACATATTTTTTCCATGTGTTTAACAGAGTCATTGGCTTTCACGAGACATGTAAATAAAAAAACATGGCCAAGATGTGGCAGGAGGTCAGTGAAACCCTCATTATACAGCAATTACAGCACAAAACCCTTCCCTTTCAAAATTGAGTTTGAAAGTCAATCTCATCTTCTATGACTTTTCAAAAGCAAGACATGACATGATCTATCTTTGGTAAAAGCTTCAAGTGACTGCATAGGATTTATCAAGTCACTCATTTGTTTTAACAAAAGATTCCTCTTTAGTTTACTCTTCAGAATACACGCGAATATTTCACCTCTTTCCCACACTTACCATCGTGAAAACACCCCCCCAACATCCTTCTGCAGCTGTCTTCCCAACACATAAGACAAAATACAAACTTCATAATGGCTTATCATGCCTTTTTCACTTTGCAGTGATAGCTCCAACTCCAAGCTCACGTCAGAGTGTCCTTGTGCATACTGAACCCAAATGCCTCGCAGAGGCTGTGCTGTGAATAGTATTTTATGTAAAATACTTTGAGTGGTTGGAAACACGAGAAAAGTTCATTGCTTCTGTTTGGACAGATCCCTCACTACAGGTTTTGTATCATGGCATGAAAGTGTGGAAACTGTTTAATGAATGTGTTCTGTGTTCACACTTTGCTTCTCATCTCGATGTAACTTGTAGACAGTCTGAAACATTTCTGTACTGGAGAAACGGTCAAAAGCAGCTGCTATGCAAAAGCCTTTTTTGTCTTATTTTAAGTGATACAAGTGATACAGATTAAGAAAACAGATGAAATCCAAAGTGGAAACTTAGTTTGAACAGCACACTGTGAAAAAACATTAGCACCTTTAGAGCTGCTGCACTTTTGAGTCCTGATTCTTATCATTCAGGGAGACTCACAAATCTAAACGTTATGTTATTATCTTAAGTATTAGTAGTTAGTTGGTTTGGTCAGTACAAACAGGTGGATCTGCAAAGGCTCTTTAAAAAAGCTGCTTTAAAGCACCACTTGATCCTCTAAAGGGTTGTTTCTCTAGTTGAACAATCAGTCATGGCTCCATGTGACTCAAAAATTATGAGTCATGAATTATGAGGCTACAACTTACTAAGTAATTATTTTTTGTTATTGTTAATTTAATTTCTCTGTCTATAAAACGCAAGAAAAAAGTATTTATCCACAACACACTTCCCGTGTTTTTTAAATAGCTGTTTTTAGTTCAGAACTCGTGAATTTACAATTACGTGAAAAGGCTCTCTTTGAGTGACGATTGCATTTTATCACAGTATTCTGTGTTTATGTGTAAAACCTGGGTTGTTTTTGACAATGACACTGGGTAGTTCGCATCACTGCCCACACCACTGATTGACTGTTCACCACAGACATCTCTTTTTACAGATCACTGAAATGATCTGTAAAAAGATGTTATTGAAATTTCAGTTAATTAGCTAGTGAACATTTATAAAAACACATTATAATCAGATGTTTGAAATAAGACAACCAATGCTGATGTGCTTAAAGATTTTTCAGGGACGGGAGGCTGGTCAAGTGGGCCATCTTTTCCCCAAAACAAGTAGAAATTGCTGTCAGAAATCCATACTAATTCTCTGACACTGTGTGTGGAGTGGAAGATTAACACATTATAAAATGTGTGTACATGGCCAAATTATTCTCCTTACACCTATTACAAACAAGTTGAAAGGGCATTCACCAATTATGATATTATGGCAGCTGGACTGCAGCTGCATTATATTATTGCAATTATGAGTCATTCTCAATCAGTGAAGCTGTTGTCATAGAAGGAACATTTCAGAAGCCACAAACATGGATTTTCAGGGTTTTGTTTTAGCTGTAGCATCGGTACAAAAAGTAGTTTCTGAAGATCAAAAGTATTTTAAATCCTACAAGTGACATCTTTAAAGAGGGTGTATTGTTGCAGTTTCAGGACACATGTTGTCTGGATATTCATTTAAACAAGACATGCAGAAAACAATCATGCTCCCCAATTTCCAGAAATTGCTTTTAATTTTACAACCTTCTGTTGTCCGTCCAGTCCTCTCGCATTTGGTTTGATTGCAGGCTGTTGGAATATTCAGTTTGGATTAAAATAGCAGAAGGTCTTTGGTGCTTGTTGACTGGAAGACATAGCTGTAGTAATCTCCCAGATGTGCCTCACATGGCTCTGGAATCACTGGAGAAGTTTCCTCACAGGCCTTATGTGGATTTCAGTAAAAACAATCAGAAACTGCTGGCAAAGGAACTGTAAGTAATTCTGCGATGGCCTTGGAGACAGTAACAAGAGGAGACAGTTATAATTACCTTTGTATAGCCATAACTAGTGGCAAGATGTGTGCAAGAGATTCCTTAACATTGATGTGCATGGAAAGCATGTTGAACATGACTTGGACTGGCTGACCTCCCATTTATCCACCTATTTGTTTAGGCTTTATTATCAATTCTTCAGTTAGTGAGACTGTCCCTTCAAACAGCATATTTAGTCCTCTTAGCAAATGTGCAAAAATGACCCAAGACACAAGTGTAAAAAGTTCTTAGGCAGTCATATCACTTGTGACAGGAGCAGAGGAGGACATCAGGTGACGTTGGTGTAGTGCCACAAAACCCACAAAGGGAGGAGATTGGAGTGGTTGGATGACTAAACAAACAGTCAGACTTTAATACAAAAGACCGCTGTTCTCTGCCCCACTAACATCCACTCTTTCACCTTAGACCACAGTCCTGACCTTAACATTGTGGCTGTGACCATGACAATGCAGGTGCTTCCTCATTTTAACCCAAACTATTATCTTTCCCCAACTAAGATGTTTTTGTGCCTGAACCTAATCAAACTTCAACTACAGCATTGTGAGAAAACCGTTTTATTTTGGACTATGTCATCCTGTTGATGGTGGCAACAGATAACACAACACTTACATGTGTCATTCTGGAGAATTATCTGAATTTAATTTTTGTTTTTCCAGTGTAAGAAAGGCCAAAGCTTTTAGTTTTTGGCAAAACCAACTGGTGGAGACAATCATGATGCTGATGGAAAAAAATCTTTCCAACATGTTTATATGTTTAGTAAATCTGGAAAAAATGCCACGCAGGCAAAAAGCAATATATTTCTGCAGCAGTAAACACCAGACCTTAGGGGAGATTAACTGTGAAATGACAGTGGCCAGCAAATTATCCATTAAAACTTACATTATTATGGTACAGCAGGGCTCATCTGCATGCCCTTGTGAAATAGCTGGAAGCTTACAGTGGTACTTGATGATCTACTTCATCTGCCACACTAATTAAAAGCCTCTAAGGCCCTTGCTAGCTGTTAAAGATGCCCAGGTACACTCCGAGGTATTTACAGGGGTGAACCGCCTCGACAGGTGGACAAAGTGGTCAAAGGAGACGAGAGAGAGGAGCTCTGGCTCTGTTTGAGCAGCCAACCCACTTGACAGTATTTTGTATCTCACCTAAACACTTTCAGTATTTTCATTATTAATAATCAGTTGCTTTTAATGATTAAACAAATGTAATTCATTGCCACACAAAGACATGAATGGCAACATTTAGAGTAAAGTTGGTGGTTTAGTAAAGCATTACTGAACCACTAACAGCTATTGTGTGGCTTGTACGATATTAGTGCACTTAATCTGGTAAGAGTGACTCCGACAGAGGCACATTTTTTTGCAGCAGGATGAATGAAAGATCAATGCTTTGCTTTCAAACCATTCAAGATTTTGAGACTTTCCTCATGACATGATTTTTGTATTATCTTAATGCTTCTTTGCTAGTCAAATATAATAAAATGCATACTTAATCAGATATCTTCAACCCGGTGCCTGATTGCATCCACCCTGATACTGACCAAATAACACTGAATATCTCACCAAGCCATACACGGACTTATGTGTCTATAATGGAAAAAAAAACAGGGTAACAGTGTGGTAAAAGATTCATGGCCTGTTAACATATTGGGGGACAGAGGCAGATATGCCACTGCACCCCATTAAAGCACAGGACAGTGTGCATTAAGGAGCTGGCTCTCTTAAACATACCAATCAAAATGTTAATGGTACGTTATAAACACTGTTCCTTTATCTGACAGTGATTTACTTTACAAAGACCTTAATCCAAGAGCGTGGAGCAGCTCTGCTCATTAGCAGTGGCCTTTAACTCACACTCTGGGGCGACACACACAGGTGGACACTGAGCCTGGAATGACCATTGTGTTTATGTTATCTTTTCATAAGCTCTGTTTGAAATTTGTCAAACTGCATCACTGTTTAACTATGTGCCAGTCAAAATTCACACTGCCAGATGTGTGTCTTTCTGCTAACCTTGCCCAAGGCTGCTCAGCTATGAAGCATTTCTCTCTCCTTATCTTTCTTTTTTCCCCTCTTTTGCTCTCTCTGTTACCTTTTTTCAGTTTCTCTATCTACATCTCCAGGACTTCAAGCTCACTCAAAAACTCAAAAATGAGGAATCTAATTTTCTTTCTAATTAAAATGTATGCTGGCTATGATTCAAATGTCATGTACATCATGTAACACTATAAAAACATACGGTAACGTGCAGCAGAAAAGTCAAGCATACATTTCTACTGTAAATCTTAGAAGGTTTTAATGTTTATGGAAACAGTGTGGTAACCTTGTACTTTCTATTTAGCAGTGAGTCAGTTATTAGAAATAAAAATAACATGGCCTTAATTTAAATGACCAAACCAGTGATTTTCATGTTTTTCCTCCGTGCTTTTATGAAACCATGCTAGTGTGTTTAATATATAATAATTCTCACATTATGTTGACTATATCGAAAAGAATCAGTCAAAAGTAATCAGTCAAAAATTAGCATTGCCTGTGAAGTCTGATGTAACTTAACTAATGATTTCTGTCCCATTATAGATTTATATCATTGGGCCTTTGGCTCCTACATTTGTAAGAGCCACTGAAATTAAGGTCCACACATTTAAACACAATCATAGACATTCACATACCTAACACAGACTTCCCCGAGTCAGCTCAGTAACTTAATGTTGTTTATTTGCTGACAGTAACAAAAATAGTTATTTTATCCCTCAAGCAAATCTAAACAGGTTTCAAATAGATACTCAGTGCAATAATACAAAAATTATGGAAGCTAATGGAGGCTTAACATAGTGGACAGATACAAAGAAAAATCCATCAAATAGCCTAACAACATGCACTTAAAATACTCCATTTAAAAAATGTAATACTTAAGGCTGACTTGATGCATGTTTGCTAAAACACAGAACAAGTGGTATGGTTTTGGTAAAATCAAATAATAAGACTGATTGTGTGGTTAAACTCATCACAGACTGCTTGTAGAGTAACGCTGTAAACTGACAGTGGTTTTACACTTTAGATATAATGGCCTATAAATCCTGTGGTCCATTATTTATTAATGAACTGGAGCATTATTATAAAGCACTTTTGTTAGGTTCATCATTAGACCCACTTATAAGATTATTTTGAGGCCATAAAACAGGGTTCCACAATAAGATATAAATCACAACCAATTGAGTATTTTAAGAGATAACAAGACATGTTGGAAACCCATTTTACTAATAATCTGTGAGTTTTGTCAAGCTGCATTTATGGAAAAAGTTCATTCATGATTTACCATACTCAACATAATCCAACATTTATTCTAATTTTCACACAATCTTGCACCATTTTTTTAAATTTCTGTTAAAATGCCATAAATTGACACAGTGAAAATTCATCTTTTGTGCTCTCTATAGCTGTACAGTTTTAGAAAACTGAGAAGGGAGCTGTTTAAACACATGCAAGGCAGAGCGAGTCAAGAATCTGTTTTGAACAATCATCCAGAGATTAAGGACGTTAAAAGCAATTGCAGGGTTTTGTTTTGACAAGCTAAAAATGTTCCTCAAACCTAATATTTACAGCAGACAAGCGTCTTCGCACTAGACCCTCGAATGGTGGATGAGCTCTGTAAGTGCTTTGCATGACTTTGGCCAGCTAACGTCCACGTTAGATTGTGAGCTGTGCTCTTGTCATCAAATGCCATAAATAAGATGAAATCTAATGTGTTCCTGTGTTGCCCGATTCTCTGTTAGTGTAAGCGTTGTTGGATCTAATGATAGAGAGGCACAGCTGGCTCAATCAGCCCCGGCTCCCAATCTAAACAGAATGACATAGTGCAGGTGTCGACCGGCTCCCCTGGAACCTCGGTGGAAAACATTAGATTGGAGCAGGGCTTCCTTTGCAGCTTTTAAATGGAGGCATAGGTCAAGAGCTCCTATCCAAGACCCTGATCAATACCACGATCCCCTCCAGTCAGCACACTCTGAACTGGAGCAGAGAGCGAGGCGTAAACCAGACCCTGACCATTGACCCTCCTGCCAAACTACCTGCACCTACAAAGGAAGCCTCTGATGGATGCCTGCTGAAGATTGCTCTTGTTCCATGTTTGTATATAAGAATTGTAGAACTGTCATTTCCCAGCTGCCTCTCTCCTTCTCAGTTCTCAGTGAGAGTTTTAAGAAGGTCAGATTCACACAAATGAAGTTTCAATAAGTTCACACTGTTGCACATTTTATTGAAATTGAAAAAAATGATACAGTATTTCATTTATTCACATCTCAAGTTTATCATTTTACTTGTCACTGGCAGCATGTTAAGGCATTAGCATCTACCTTATATTTATCCACGTCTCTATACATGTATGCTCTTTGAAATGCTACCACACACACATACACACACCTGAGATTGCTTGGTTAAATATATAACCACATTGCCTGCTGTTTTTTTTCCATTTCGTGTTATTCAAGAGAACAGCCTCGCAGCAAGGCATGCAATGGCTCACATAGACAGTGCATTTAGGACCCACCACCGCATAAGACGGTTTCCCCCTGTTCAAAGGGTGGTTTGAATTTGGTCTTTTTTTAATCAGAGAGTATCAGTGTGATATGTGAAATTAATGACTGCTTATTTGTAACCAATACTCTGTTTTTCAGTGACCACTGAGAAAGCAGTTGTTTTCAAAAAATTGCATTTTTTGCCAAGTGTGACATGAGCCTCTTATTAAGGAAAATCACTGAATGGCTTTTGAAAGGAAGTGAAAGGAATGACATAACTTTTTTTTTTTTTTTCTTTAATCCTCTAATGTTAAGGCTGTTCTCTCTACAGTGCTGAAAGTTGTTCATCGTCATTCAAGATGGGCAAAGCAGCATTTCTATATGATAAATTCAGCCAGGGCTGGTTCTGCATCATCAAGTTTCATCAAATGGATCGTGTCATAATTCATCAGAAATTCATACCTTTCAATAAGACATTTGTCACAATCTGTCAAAGTCACAAACTGAGACATTTTCCATGGCTTCAGCTTGAGAACCGGAGGGACTACCATCACAGCGAGTCCACTCAAAGAAAGGATGTATTCAACAAACTGTAATGAATTACATCGATGTAACTAAGTACTGTACTTAAGTGTGTCAGACAACAATGTTTATCTTATCTTTACTAAGTACTTTAGTACTCTGATTAATCTACTTTTCTTTTACTTTTCCTTCATTTCATTTTAGAGTGGAAACTGTATTTGATGGTCCACTATATTTATCTGAAAGCTTCAGTGAAATAACTATAAACTCAACTCTGCCATTACCATAATACATACGTTATGTATCTATGAAAGTGGCCAAATGATGCTTCATGAGCACTTATTCTTTTTATACTTCATACTTATACACTGATTAAGTATAATGACACTGAAAACTGAAAATAGTTGCACTGTGAAAGAAAACATATTGCCATGTGTGTTAAGAGCCCCAGTTTAGTCACACTTAATCACAGCACTCTTTAGGCTTTGTTAATCACAGTGGTATTTAGGTAATGGCATAAATGTCACACTACAGTTTATGAAACAAAATAACAGAAGACCACACACAGATTTTATGAAACAAATGTTTCGTCTTCCACACTAATCACCACTGTGATCTCTTTGTAATTGTAATTCTGTGCTTTGCAGTCAGCAGGAACAAAATGCAATATTTCACAGTCATGTTATGATAGCCTAATTCCTCTGCTATGTGGAACACAGCATAAACTGACATACAGATGCAATGAATTTCTGCAGAGAAAAAAAGTTCTCAAAACACTATACTGTTTTTGTTTCATTAACGCTCTATTAATCCATCTGAGCGTCCAGTACACCTGTGCTGTATCGTAGCATTCCTCAGTGACAGCTCGACTTGTTACGCTTCTCCTTCTTCATGTCCCCACCTGCGGTAGTCACAACAATTTATCCCCCCACTCTGCATCCTGACATGAATCCATGCCTGACTCAGCCATGTTGTTTTGACAGACAATGTGGAAAAAGCAGCTGCTGGAAGTTCACACTAAAGCTCCAACCGTCATGTAAAAGGTTGCCTGAGTGTTGGCTGACACAATCAAAATGCAATCCATTAAGAGCTCTGGGATAAGAGCAGCAACAGTTTGTAACTCATCAGCTTTGTTAATGGCCTGTCTTAATGTTCGCTGTAAGCTGATGTCATAGCATGCCAAGTTAAGCCTGAATGCACAAGTAGGAATGTGTTCTGTCATGACATGCAATGATTACAGAAAAGTCATTTTATCATCATGTCTGAATGGCTGCTTGAATCGAGGCTGTATAAGTCACAATACTGGATGCTAGCAAGCATCCCCTGCCACTATTATGATTAACTCGTGATTTTAATGCCATTTAATGTCACAGGTAATACTTTTTTCATATTTGAAAGAATTCATTTTTGGCCAGTTTATATTCGCTTATATTTAACCCCCGATAGGAAAAGCAGAGGCAAAGCACACACCATTTCTGAAAAAGTAGTTATAGTTCTGTTTCATGCTCCAGTGAACTAGCAGTATAATAAGTATAATGTTGTTAAAATTAGCTTAGAATTATATTATTATTATATTAAAATGCTGTTAAGCTATTCAATAATAGCAACCCAATAATATATTTTTGTGATAATACCACTGTTTAAATTCAGTCATTTGAGTATTTTTATATTATGGTTTTATTTCTACTACAGTAAAAGATTTTATTCTACCACTAACAATTACTTTTTTGTTCTAACTAAATGAGAAAAGAGTTTCGTAGTTATATTACCAAACTATGGCTATGAATTCTTATGGTTGGAGATGTGAGAAGTTTGGTGTAAACAGTACAAAGTAGTTGTAATAGTGACAGGATTTAGAGTGAATGTAGTCCAGTTTGTGGCTTTGACTGAAAACAAAGTACATTTGTTGAAAATGGATTCTCTTTGTGTCTGCCCTCCCTCTCATGTGTCAGTATATCACAATACGGCTGTATTTGGCTCTGGGAGGTTCAGTTGTGGCGGCTGAGTGACGTGAACCCTCATTGGCCCCTCTTCCAGGGGACATGCTGATTAGCTAATCACCTGTGTACACAAAGCCGGTGCACTCCTCTCCCTCCATATTCCCTTTGACAGACATGAGGGGACAGCACAATCCTGCTTTCACACTCCTTTTCATCGCACTGGATAACAGCTTTGCTCCAGCCTGCAAGACAGTAAAACATATTTATCATTTCAACAGTCACCTGGTGAGGTCTGGCCTGCTCTGATGTACAACCAGGGAAAAAAGGAGATGATGAAAATTTCTTTTAATGCAAGCCAGGTAGAAGCTTACGAGCTCAGCTCTGGATCCCAAACCTGAAGTGACTGAAAAGGTTTGAATCTGGTGTTATAGTTCATAAAACATAACAAAAATCTTTATTGTCTTTTTTTTTTATTCTTCCACGCAGGGGACTCAACATTCATTCTGCAGAAACAACTAATTTATCATTGTTGCAACAGACTGCTGTACATAAATGTTATCTTAGGGCACACACTGCTTGTGTTGCCACTCATGAAACTCTGTCCTAATTATCTTAGCAATGCTAACAGATGAGTTTTCCCGGTAAGAAGAGAAGGGCACGGGTGTACCGGCCGGCCTCAAAGGCCTGATGTGGCTCAGACCTGTCACTGCTCAGCAAATTGATTCAGTGGCACGCTCCACACTGAATAGAGGAGCAGTGGGTGGGGGTAGTGAGAGACCAGCAGTCTATTCATTAATCACTGAGGTAAACAGGCCATCCAGTGACACCTGGTCGGGTTAATGCCTGGGACCCCAGAGTAATTACCATTTCCCTCCCCAGCCGGCCCCAGCCAGCCATTCACATAAAAGCCTGTGATTATAAAGGAAATGGGAATTAGCAGAAACATTTCAGAAAGGCGGTCTTCAGCTCACTGGTAGCAGGGAGGGCTTGCAAAAGAAAAGGGAGGAAAAGAAAAAGTTAGTGGAGATGTGGGCTGATTGGAGTTTTCCCTATGGGGGGTGGGGGTGGGGGGAGCAAATTAGTAGTGTCTGTTATTCGAAACCAAAATAAAGCAGGAGCAGCAGTAAATGATTTCCCCCATGCTAGAGAGCCTTTCATGGCTTTCTGTTGAAATTACTGAGAGGCCACGTCGCAATTAGTGGTTTGTTTCTTTTAGACTGAAATATGGCCATAATTCATAGCTTTCAACCCATTTCATTGGGAAGATGTATTGGCTGGCCAAACTGAAGAGGTAATTGTAACACATGATATGGCAATTTGTTACCCAAGCAGCAAGTACACAAGGTATTTGCATGGACATGTATAAAACTGCACTGGTAAGTTTCCAACAGGATGTAATTGAAAACTGCCTGTTGGCATTATTACACTTGTATTCATTAGAGAAGTATGAGGCATGTCTTGCTCACCTTGTAATGGTTTCATTTAGTATCTTTAATGTCAAAATAAGCTAGGACAGAATATAGCTTACATTTCCTCTTAAGCCAGTGTTCTTGGGCATTGGCACAGTTGGAGTGCTTTGTTTTTCATTATAAAAAACTGGTACACTGTTTTTACCGTAGCAAGCATGACACATTATTATTCTGGATGTTCTGCATGCTCAGTCTCTTGCAGGCCATTTGAGCACTTTCCCCACCAGTAAACTGCAGACAGCCTCTCTGACTTGTTTCTGCTAATTTCCATTTCCTTAATGAGCTGATCTTCTTGAAGTGATCATTACACTCTGTATGTAAAAATTACTGTGTAAAATAATGATCTAAATACAAGTGTTTCCACTCACGGCTCTTTCATGTTCCAGTATGTTGACCTGGCTCAGCAGCGCTTAAGTCTTTTGCCAAAGTGGATGCAGAACATTAAACCGCTGCCTTCCCACCCACCCCTGTCACAACATTTACAGAAAGACTTCATACTTCCTCAGTGAGACACAGAGTTTGGGTTTGGAACGTGTGCATGGTTTTAATGCAGTTTCTTTCAGAAACATTTTGCATTAGTAATCTGAAGTATAGTATAGTTTGATATTTGTAGTCCAGATCAGACAGCATCACGCGTTGAGCTGGATTTCTCTCCAGCTCTCCACCAGCACCAGAGGGGCTGTTACTCAAGTCCCATAATGACACTTAATGAGTTAATTGTGTAGAAATCATGAAAATAAAGTGATGTATGATTACTTATGTTGACATTTTGCAGACCCAAACACATGTGTTTTTTACTAAAATAAGGTATGACATGCAGCCATAATCTCGTTTGCCCCTCTCACCTATCCTCTGTTAACCTAGCATGCAGAATTGGTGTCTGTTGTCGCTGAGCAGAGCGTGTCTTGGTGGTGTACCTGAGATGCTCATGAACTCTGGATTTGTCAGATCAACAGTCCCAACGTAGACCAGTTTAACTAAGCAGACTAAGCAGATAAACAATCAATCACATCACTGAAATTCTTCAGGATGAGAGTGCTCTCTCACTGTGGCATGCTAATGTCTTCAGAGAAAGTCTGGTCTGGCAGGACTCAATTCTGCGCACATCTGCCTGGCTGCTCCCCAGCCATTGATAAATGGAAAACTACACTTAACTACCTCAATGGACACATACTTTTTCTTCTTCTTTTGGAAATGGGAAAGTTTACAAGTGCTCTGCAATAAATGAGCCTTCAAGTGCACTTAAAGTGACAGCAAGTGTGGATGGTTAAATGTCTGTGCTACTTTGTGCCCAAGTAGCTGTTGAAGAACTACACACAGCAACTGTAGACTATAGACTAGACTAACTGTAGCCCAGACTGAGCCCGCTGGCTACTTTGTATGTGGCACGGAGGTTTCAGGAAGACTGACTGACCACTCCTCAGTGTGGTCTCCTGTGGGGGACGTCAGAACATGGCTGTGCCCTTATTGTTTATCACGGCTAAGTTTACTGTTTTATTAAGCTCTGAATATATATTATTACTGGTGTGTTGTTTTTATAGCCAATAAAGTGGGGTGGCTATCATTCATGTACAGTGTAATTTTTGGTGTTTATCAAGCATGCTCATTCAAACACAACCAACACCTATAAGAGGCACAGTTTAGCACTGGAGCAGGTCCCTCAGCCTCTTTAGCCCTCTTTTGTTAGTCTCTAGGAGGAAACTGTGGTCTCGTTAGATTCAACACTAGTGACATACAGCAAAGGTCTTCAGTCTGAACAGAGACAGTTCATGGTCAGTGCTTCAACAGTGGTCAAAGTCACAGTCCCAAATTTCCAGAGTACTTTTATTAATGTAATTGGTTAAATATCTGTTGGAGAGTTCGGTTCAGTTTGCACTCACTGGTCTCAACTTTGTAGGCTATTGATATTGATATATATTGATTTTAGACGTACTAGTGATTAGCCATGTTTTAATATGCAAAGGCTTGTATCAGAAAAATGTTTTGTTAGACTTCCTTGACAACAGAGCAAAAATGACATGACACTTGTGCAATAAGACAAAATTATATTTAAAGTCAGCTATTTTCCCTTGAGAAAAGTTAAGCACAAAAGCACAGTGTCTTTGCAGTTAAAATGTTTTGAAATAATAACACTTGGCTCTTCCAGCTCTTCCAGTTTTAAGATGGATGAAATGGCTTTTAAAGAGTCGGAGTGAAGAAGTGCAGAGACCTTGATGAAATATGTCTTGTATACAAAAGAGATTTTATTACTCCATCGTTCAGACAAAGCCATCAGCACAGTGCACTTTTCCAGTGGGTGCCTAATGTAAATTCCTGCTCACTGTTTATAGTTTCCACAGCAGGTGATTCACTCAATCAAAGAGAGAGCTCCAGTTTCCATAGACCCTGGACTAAATCTGGAATTACAGACAGAATCAGAAAGATACAAGTGCAACATTGGTACATAAAAATCCTATTTCACAACAGTGATCATTACTCATTTTGAATCCCAAAATAAACCTGATTTCATCAGATTGAGCTCATAGATGAGGTTAAAACAGTTATCCAGCTGCAGAGAGCACACAACCTCGTATGCTGAATTAACAAAGCTTTCTGCATCAATAATCGTCAATCTTCCATGTCAGGAGAGGGACTTCAGTGCAGGTCAGAGGCTGCCACATGTAATCAGGGAAGATCAGAGAGTCTCCAGGGGAACTGGAGAGACTCTTACCAAACCCAGATGGGATCGTACTCGCCCTCACTGTGGCACGTGGATGTCAGGCATTACCTCAGCTGCTCACAGCAACACTGCAGTCAAAGTTAACAAACGTGCTGCAACACTCAGCACGGCCCTCAGCGCTGTAATGTCCTAGATTAGACAGAGCTTTCCAGCCTGTATGTTCTGTAGCTGTTCTGGCACTAAATTATACCACTGTGCGTACAAGTCTTACATTTCAAGTGTTAAGTAAAGTGAATACAGTGTGACAATTATAATAACAACAACAATAAGAATAGTAATAACAAGAAGAATATATCAGAGAAAAAAGTTCTAACTGTGCAAAATGACTGCTTTATGATGTATGACATGAAATGTCTATAAACTTTTAATCACTAAATTATCACTAAAGCATCATTTTGATATATCAACATTTTGATATAGCTGACCTAAATTTAGCTGTGTTATACAGGTTACTTAAGCCAAAAATGGAACTTAACTTAGTTGCTTATTTAGCAAGCTGACTGACAGAAAATCTATTAATCTGTGGGAATGCAAAAAAAAAAAATTATAATGATGGAACACAAAGCAAATTAGACAGCCCAGCGGAGAGATGATGATCATGAAGGAGTGAGAAAAGAGGATGTTGAGGATGTTGTTCAGTAGACATTCAGGACTTTGGAACATTTTGGAGCGGTGGAGGAAAAAATAGACCCCAACTGTGCATTGGGCCAACTTACAAACACAACAAAGCTTTTTAGTGAATGGTGAATTAAGTGTGATTATATCCCCATTCATCACTGATGTGAAGAGTTTAGATGTATTTTGAAATAGCTGTACTGACTGGACGTGATTCATAAAAACAGAGAAAGTGTTGTCCGCTCAGACTGCAGAGTGATGGTGCTTGTGAGAAGCAGATGGCTTATGGCAAATCTGCATTTCACACCAAAGAGTTTGTTGCTGCTAAACCAGTGGTTATAATTCATCCTGCAAAATAATGAACTTTTTATCAACCATGTTAGCAAAACCTGTGGTGTGAAGGAATTATTACTGATACCCATTATTAGGGGATTACTGCCTCATTCATTTGAGGAGGAAGCAGCACTTCAACCACCATATGTGCAATGCCACGTAAGGGAAAAGATAACTGTCTAAGCTAAGAAATATTTTGAAACTTTTTATTACAATCATTATAATAATATAATTTAATTATAGATTATTATCATAACATGCATGTAATGTTTGCCTCTACTGTCTTATTTCAAACTGCAAAACTGAGTGTTGACTTTTTATTCCCTAAAGGTGCTCTGTGGTTACAATTAAAATCATAAAATCATAAAATTGTATAACCACAGATGAAAACTGAAGCTTTAAAAGCTTTAAAAAAATCACAATCAAGTAATTCATGAAACTTACCTGTGTTATTTAAAAAATAAAAATAAATGTTGACTCTGAGTTTGAGAAGAATTGTGTGAGAACAATGCGTCTCAAGAAGACTTGGCAAAGTTATAGTCAGGTAAATGAATCAAATCCATCAAAAAGGAGCCTGAATCAAGCTGCCAGTTTTTAGCATACAGTCAACGTCGTGCTCCATGTTATTTTCCCGGTGGGTGGTCTCTGCTCTGCGAGATGTGGAAACTGAATTAGCACCCAGTCCATTTAGCCTGCAATCTGGAAACATTCTTTACCTTCCAGAAATGAGCCTAATATAGAGCTGTAATAAAACACCTCCAGCCCCAGGCGTGTTGTTTTACTAAATAACATCTAACTGGCCATTACTACCCATTAAGGCTAATGGTCACACTAATTAGGATAATTCCATAAAAGTCTCTGTGTTTATACCAAACTGTGGACAAGCATTAAGTTAAGACTCACCACTCTCAGATGCTGCTAGTGTGCATTTTTTTAGGCAGGCTATTAGTCCTCAGTCTTTTGGACATTATAGTGTCAAGCGCTCTCTCAGTTATATCGCCCCAGTTTAGCAGGTTATGAGGTAATGTGATGCTTAATTTCTCTTCATAATGTAACAATCAGTGGGAGTATTTAATGTTAGGATCCTACTGAATGAAGTGTTCCACATTAGAGCCGTTTCTCCACTCAGCCAGGCCTCTTCAAAACTAATCACAGGTCTAATTATATGTCATGCAAAAAAGAGTTTGTCGTATAGATGAACCCACAGAGAACTGACACTCATTCCTGCCATTCCTGCAGCTCCACAGAGTTTTTTTTCACATATGTGGTCTTTCTTTCTAAATATTTTCAAACGTTGTTTCAGTGAGCCAGAGACTCAGAAATCACTCTTCACCACCGCTTCTCAGCATGTTAGGTATGGTAACATAATATTAAAAACCTTTAATTTTCTTTACAGGTTTATGCATTGATGAACTTCTTCTACTGCTAAACAATCTAAAACAATGAAAGCAGATTATAAATAAATCTGAATTACCCTGTGGTTTGCTGCTAACATCTTACCTGCAGCTAAAAGTCAGGTAAGCAGTCTATTCTTTTTATATTGTACTGTACTAACTAACTCATTATCAGTGAGGAATAACTCAGGAATCCTCCGGCAATGTTGAGTGACACTAAACAAATTTCAGAAGACATGTCCTGTCTGACTGAAACTGAAGAAAATAATTGACAGCAGTGGAGCAAAGAATGCCTTCAAAGCTTATTTTTTCAGTCTGTCATCTAGTTTCCATACAAAGTCTTTGAAATCCTTTTAGCAATCAAGATGATTTTCTCTGGATGTACCACACAGCTTCGCCCAAATGTTTAGAGCAGCAGCACTGCTTTTTTTTTTTTGTTTTCATTAGTGAGGCAATGTGGCTGTATAGAGAGCCAGCATACCGTATTAATTGTATTCTTGTGAGTACTGCTGATTGCCAGTCTGCATTGCTGCTGATTAACACCGGCTCTGGACTGGCCGCTGTTGTCCCAGGTGCTCTGTGTTTGGAGTGAGAAAGCTTCCAACATTAAATACTTCACAGAGGAAGTCTCTCCCAGGGCCAAGGCTACGCAGCCAGACCACATTGAAACACTTTCTGTGTGCCTTTACTTCCTCCACTTTGTGTAGTTAAATGTTAGGATTTATGTAACGGTGATCACAGCGATGTCGGAGCAGGGCTGAAGTCACAAATGAATTTACAGGCTTACTCAGAACTGACATTACCAGGCAAGTCAGAACAATTAGAAGTGTTTTCTTTATCAGATTATCCAGGGGTAAGCAATGCAAAGCCTGCACCAGACATTTGTTTGGATCACTTATTCGTTGCTTTCAACATACAAGATTAACCTAAATTGTTGTCATCGGAGTGAATTAAATTGGCAGATTAGTGCCACGTTGTTTAGACTGGAATTGTCATATTCAAGAAACACAACAGCTGTTGCAGAGTAACAGATCCAAAAGAACGACATGGCATTTCCCTCTCCTGCTGCAATATCGCTTTTTATACAGTTTCATAGGTCCTCTGAACCACAAGTGAGCAAATGATTTGAGTCTTTCGCAGTCCTCCAGCTCACCATTTCCTCACCTGCATTCATTTCAACATGTGTAAGATTGTTCAGTGTTGCTGGCCCAGCTCCAACAGGCCTAATAAAATAAGTGTTTTTTTATTTCTGACTGTGGCCTGAGCACACACCAGAGTTTGTGTAAGTGTGTGTGTGTGTGTGTGTGTGTGTGTGTGGTGGTGCACCCCTTTGCTAGTTGAGGAGTTGCTAAATGAAGATGATTAGTGCAACTGCAGCATTCAAGACCAGAGCAGCTGCTTTGATTTGGCCTGATTGCTGTGTGAAGGGAAATGAGCAAGAGAGGCACTGTTCTGTCAGGAACTGTTTGGCAGAGCCCTCCCCTACTCAAACACACACACACGCACGCACACACACACACACACACACACACACACACACACACACACACCACTAGAAGACCTCCCACTTGTATATTTTCACTCCATATTCTTCACCCTGCTCATCTCAGCTCCTGCCATCTGCATATTAGCCGTGTGTCAAACTAACCATGAAACAATGAATGTAATGTTCTGACATTAGCAAGGTGACTCACGCTGACTCTGAGCACTCAGCAACCAAAATGGCACCCAGAAAGTTGAAAAACACAAGTGAGCCGCGATGTTTTAGAACAAAATCAAGTTGTTTCCGTTTCAGATGACAAAGGGGATACACACATTTGGATTCTTGGCTTGGGAGTCTGGCAGTTCTCAGCGTGTTAATGACAGGCTTTGTGTTCTCTACCCTCGACCGGTGAGCCGTCCAGCACAACCAGCTGCCTGCAGCCACAGCAGATGGAGTGAATACAGAGGTGGCCGTCTCAGGCCCACGTTTGCCACTTGGGACCCACACAGATCAGTCAGGGACGGGGCCCATCACTTTCAAATCCGCGTTGTCTCTGTTCACGGAGAAGCATGTTTTTCATTTTCTCTCTGAGTCTGACATGGTGAATGCTATTTACCTGATGAGCCTTTTCAAAAGAAATGATCCAATGAGAAAATAAACAAAGGATGAAACCAATCAGATTTTGCTGAACTCATTTATAAGTGCAACTAATAATTTTTTTAAAACTAAGCTATCAAAGTTGCATAAATTCATATTCAGTGATGATTTGTCACACAAAACTCCGGCTCGAGCTACAGTCAGAAACCAGTCCAGGAACAGCAGAGGTGAAACAATTATTTCCTCTCTCATACCAAGTCTGCAGTGATGAATGTTCTCGTATGCTGCCATTTCCTTTGTCTCCCTTGCTACTGTTGAAACATGAATGACTCAAAAGTATTTCAGGACATTCCTCACAAAAATCTTTTCCCCCCACAACCACCCAATCAAATACCAGTTATAATAATAACAATGTTAAAAGGTGAATGTAGTGTTAATGTGTAATTTCATTCACTCACAGATAACAGTGGAGAAGGGGGTCAGTGCTCACATAAGTTCTTTGTCTAAGGAAAATGCAGGTTTATGGAGTTTACAGAGAGACAAATTCTTAGACAACGACCATATATATGTTTTCCTGCATATTAACTTCCGCCACGGTTCCACTAAACACAAGGCCATTTTCACTTCTGCTACAACTCTGTTTCCAGCCCATTGCTAACGACAAGCAGTATTGTTAGGTTAAACATGTCTTCCTCTGCACTCATTACAAACATGTCAAGCACAGAGGACCTGTCTCCAATTTACATTATTAGGCCTGAAATTATGACTTCCCTCAGTCATAGTGGTAACACAATCTAGCAGTAAAAAATGCAATTATCCTGCCCAGAATAATTATTAGTGGAGGGGGAGAAAGACACACATCTTTTCATGGCTTGCAGATGAACAAGTTTTTCTAGAAAGTTTTTACATTTATTTGGAAAATAGAGGTGTGCTTAAAGATCAATAAGTACGTCAACAACAGGGGCAAAGGAGAGCCAGGCTCTTGGAAGCAGACTGGAAGTAAATGGGGCACAACTTAAAAAGGGTGGGGTAGTGGGAGTAGGCTGGTGGGTGGCTGGTTGTGGAGGGGACAGAGGGCCACATCTGAGAGCAATCGCACTGTGTGACAGAGTGCAGACATAACAGTCTGCTCCAACACGTGTTACCAGCACATAAACACTTGCCTCAGTGAGATAGCAGGAGCGGGCGATGGTGGTGGAGGGCTTGTGTCGATCTGTCATTTATCAACTGCTAATTAACAGTTAATTTGCCAACCTTTGGGTTCAAGCATGCAGCCAATTCATCATGTCTAGCAAACAGCGTGTCCTGCAGCTCACTCTGACTGGTCCTGTTAGCATCCGTCTGGTGAAGGTGGAGACTGATCTAGTTGTTAGTTGATTATTGCTACAAATTTACAGTAACGCACGCAGTTTTAATGAACTTTACGGTCTTTTGTGGTGTTTGAATATTTTGTAAAAATCACTCAGACAGATGCAAAACCAAATGAGAGACACTGCTACATCCAAACCAAGCTATTAACGTAATCAAACTGTGTTTCAGTCAAGGCTACTGGGAGCCACGTTTTTTTTTCATCTGGTTAATAACAGTATTTTCCGGAAGAACCCTAATTAATAGTTTTTTAACACATAAATGTTCACATATGAAAATAATGAAAAATTAGAGGAAGAAAGATAGCGGCAACTGTTAACTTCAGACTAATAATATTCAAGTTCGCCTTCAGGTGCCCTTATAAGTGAAAATCAAATTTACTGTGAACAGCAGCAAGTGTGTGAGTGTGTTTGTGTGTGCCTTTGGAAAACAGTAACAGCTGTGTGTGTGTATGTGATGACAGCAATGGCTGTTAGCAGGCAGATTTAAGTGTCTACCACACATGTTAGGGCAGCGGAGGATATGCCCCTATAAAACATTGTTGTTGACAGCTGTAGCTCTCTGCTGGTCCGACGGGAAACGCCTGCTAACACACACGCACACACACACACACACACACACACACACACACACCTCAAACCACTTTGCTAACAGAAGAGATAATATCTGCAGATTCTTGAACAGGTCAGCTCTTCACAAGCTCTTCATAACAGCTCAGCCTTCAGGCTCTGTAGTGTGGCTGGTATAAGCTGCAGCACATACATCATACTTGACAACAGGCCAATGGTAACATCCTCATTTTCTCCACTGACAAGAAGAGGAAAATTACACTCTTGCTTGTTGTGCAAATAGCGTATAATTCCAATAATGAAACCAATTTTCCAAACCAATCTGTTGCTGTGCATGCTCCACTTAAGCACAATTACTATGAAACAGAATGCGTGTAGCTAATCCTTTTTAAATTAATCACAAGTTCAATGATAAATCTCCAGCTGACTTACACAGAACAGCTCAATAAGGGCTATTTGAAATCCTAACTTCTCTGGCTAATCACCTCCCAGAGCAAACAAAGAGGGTTTGATTTCAGTTGCAATTGTTGTTTAGGGGAAAGTATGCTCAGAGATAGCAAAACCAAAGCTGGGTTCCCTAACCCCTCCACAGCAATTACACTCACTCAAGCATACAAGTAGAAGCCTGGTGCCAAATGAGGTCGTTTTGCAGCAATTTTACTTCCTTGAGCAAATTTCTGAGGCACTTCTGAGAAAGGACAGACTGGTCACAAGCAGTCTTTGGTTGTATGTGTTTGTGTGTGAGAGACAGGAGCAGCACACCTGTCAGACAGCTCACACACACACACACACACACACACACACACACACCAAATCAGATCGGAAAACAGGCAGTAAATTATGAGGAAATTATTCTCTTCCTATTCTTGGTCTTTATCATTTGGACAACAAGAAATCTAGCTGTGTGATTCTGAATCAAATTGAGCTTGTGAAAAGGCAGCTTTATCTGCTCTGTCAGCTTCTGTATCAGGTACCGTACTACTACTCTAAAAGGTACTATTCCTCCACCTTATCTGCTTCTGCCTCACACTGCTATTTAATTATTAAAGTCTGCCCAAGTAATTAATCCTTTTTACATAGAATATTTGTGAAATAGGTAAATGAAGCCTCTTTGTCCAATTTGGCTAACATATTTATATGAGGATTAGAGCAGCAGTATTTAGGAGTTGCTGCTTCAGTGTGCTCTGCTTGCAGTTACGTGTTCCTGAGGAGGGGCCTGCTCTTTCTAATGTGCTCTGATAGTCCCACCAGAGGATTTCCTTACACCAACTACGGCCGCTGCTCACTTGATCAGGCCCAGACCTCAGTGCACTCATTCATCCTGCGGCCCCCTAGCATGTGTGTGTATGAGTGTGTGTGTGGGTCGGCGTGTGAGAGCTCACCTTGGCGGTAATGACAGCCCACTGAAAGGGGACCTGTGGTGAGCCTGAGCCAGCCAGATCTTTTCAAGATGCCTGCAATCAGGCGCTCAGGACCGTGTCATTGCTCTGCCCTTTGCGCACACACACACACACACACACACACACACACACACACACACACACACACACACACACACACACTGGTGCAAGCCTGGTTTCCTCAGTCTCAATCTGTGCCATGCCTAAAGCATATAAAAGTGTGTGGCCTGCTGAGGAGGATTCAAAGTCAATATGTCTTTATTCTACTCCTGAATGTTTTTTGGCCTCTTTGCAGAACTCACCCTTTGCAAACTGTTCACATTCAGCTTAATCATAACTGAGGGCTGCTGGATAATGTTTTTTTGAGTTTCAAACACTAACTGTGGCAAACATCAAACCCATTAAATCTGCTTTACATAATCTCAGTCAGGGCAACAGTGAGGCATATCTCTCTGTAGTTTATTTCCTGTAACACATAATTTTGAATGAAGTGTTCCCAACAGTCATTAAAATCCTTCAAAAATCCCTATAAAAGTACAAACTGTAAATGTTCGTGCCACAGGCAGGAAAAACAGCATTCAATCAAAGCACTTTAATTTTAATCAGTTGTGTTTTCTTTGCAGTTTGGTGTCCATGCTCTGAAACTGAAGAAACAAAATAATAAACACACCACTTCTGGTAAAGAAAACACGGACAAATTCAGCTCGCTTTGTCTGTCTGTCTGTCTGCGTTGTTCCACATTGTCCCCCAGAAGTACAACACTCACCCACACAAAGCCACATATATGGGAAGAAAATAGTGAGAATATAACATTTACAGATGATTTACAAGATTTAGATGCGCAGAAACCTTTTCACACATGAAATGAAAAAAAATGCAAATTGTGGAAAGCACATGATAATAATGTATGCACTATTTTCTGGCTGTAGTCTGGTCTGCCATATGAGGTTCTGCAGCAAGACCGGCCATGACACTGAGCAGGCTGGTCTGCAGCACAGTCACTCTCTGTATTATTACAGCTGTTAGTGTGCCAGCCGGGGGATATTTCTCTGCAGTTCACCTGAATTAAAAGCGCTAACCCAGCTCTCCCGTGGCACAGCATAATGATTTGTTTATTTTTGAGGTTTTACATTCAGAGATCAGTTCTTATCTGCCATTTGCTTTTTGTCCCATTGAATAGTTTCAAAAAGCGGTTGTGGGGAGGAGGTCACTGCCACATGGTCCTGCAAAGTGTCACCTTTACACTGTTACACACTTTGTGCAGGTAACAGATCCATCCGTGAACCTCCATGATGTGCTCTCCGCCTCACCCACTACGCCCTTTTGTTTATCGTTCTTGTTTATGATGTGCAACAAAGGAAGACTTTGAACTAATGCCATGGTTATTCTAAATGAAAGATTCAAAATGACTTAAAATACCCCCTGATTATAAAAAGTTTCTCTCTGCTTATGCTGACTGCAGCACACATTGTTTTTACATCACAACTCTCTCTGTAATCAGCGAGGCAAATCTTCCTCAGTAAGCCACATGAATGAGTCAGTCGAGACATAAATTATCACATCATGGCTATAAATCATGTCATGTGATGCACAAATATGGTAATGCAGTGAACATCTTGTGTCAAATGCAATTCTTTCTCCAGATATGTCAAATGAACACAACGTAACATCATGCTTATCATTTTTTTGCACATCCTTTTCTTTTAATGTCAGTCAGAGTTAACTTGTTTCTGTAAACAACAGAAGAGAAATGGAGAATAAAAAAACACATATGTCTAAAACTGCCCAAAGAGGAAAAGATAATTTACAGACAAACAAATAGCCATTTGGAGGGAAGGTTAGCAGGCATGCACAGCGGTCAAGTGTTCCTTGATGTGCGGCTATGTGTGTGTAATGGCCCTGCAGATGTCTTTAGCATTCCAGCCCATTGAGATGTGGTCGGTGTGGGATATGGAGAGGAGGTTTTTTCTTCTTGCTGGGGTCGAGGTGTTTATACTGAGCCGGGCAGCCTTAACGTTCTAAATCAGCCCGTCACACACCACTGCCTCTCTGTCAGAGGCCTATCTGCTACCACTTACTCAGAAATGCAACAAATTTACTTATAATTACTTAAAATGTTGTCGTGCTTGTAAACACTTGTACTCTGACAGTTAATTTATTTTGTTTGATTGCTGGGACTATTTATAGTGGAGGGCTGCCTGCATGCATATTCCATGTGTCATCTAAAGCCTGAAATAAGACAAAAGTGGGTGTGATGATTATGCACTAGTTTCAGGGTGTTTATATACTCACTGAGGTTGAGGAGAATGTGGCTGTAATTGACATTGGGCATTCAAGCTTGGGATGGCAATCCTCAGGCTTTGTATGGGAAAGTCTGACAGCAGTAAACAAGGCTCACTATCTCAGAAATATGTTCTCTACAGAGTGACTGCTTCCCATCGCTTCCCTCTGTAGTTTAATTCCTAAGAGCTGATGTACAGGCCAGCATAACATTTCAGAGCCTCGTGAGGTGTTCACCACTCCACAGTCACCAACAGCAGCATGAAGTAGCTTTCTTGGAAGCGTTTTCTAACACTTTTGGAAGATTTTAGTAAATCCACACTGTAGGAATATCTTAACAGCTCAGTGTTAATTGCTCATCAAAGCTCAACATTGTAAGCCCTTAATGCATGTAGCCCTTAGCCATGTCTGGAGTACTTGACTGACTATTTGTCACATGTTGCAACCAAATGGCACATAGATAGTGGTAGAAACTAGCGAGGAGCCAAAAAAGAAAACAACTATTTAACTTTCATCAAATAGCAGAATCACAAACTCCAAATGACCTTTAACATTGTTCTGTGTGTCGTCTGGATTTGTGTATAGGTGATGGTTTGCCAAAAAATAATAAAAACAGAAAAAGTGTTAATGCTGACATCATGAGAGTTATGCTACAGCTGCCCCCAAGTGGTAAAAAAGTTATTTTTAAAAAGAAGCTTTTTTTCTTTTTTTACCTTTTTGAAATTGTTTGAATAATTGCGGGAAAAAACACCAAGCATTTTAATTTAGCAGAATATTTTTCTTGTTTACTTCCATGCTTGCCATGATCACTGATGGATTCAATCAATTATTAAGTATTTTCTTCCATAACATGTGCTACAGGTCACAAAACAAAGTTGTTTTAAAAGTTTTGAAGATTTGTCATTTTCTTGATACCCCTGTTCTGTAAGAAATGAACACTGACAAGTCAAGAGAAACTGCACTGGAGTCAGATGGACTAAACTGTCGGAGTAAAAATACATTTGGAAGAGGAAATTTGAGTTTCAGATACAGAGCAATGTTTCACTGATTAAAGGCCTGATCGTGTAGCTGTGCGTCAACAGCAGCTGCTCAGCAGTCAGTCAGGGTCACTGATACTGTTTGAGTCCTGAAGTCAGGATGAGGCCAATATTGTTTCAGCTAGATAACATCTATTCATAACCAACAATGTTCAGAGATGTTTCACTAATAACACTGAATTCAAACCCTCTACACACTCTACATGTCAAACCCACAATTTTCTTGAAAACGTGTGTGCCACCCTCTGTTGCCTAACTGTAATTTGTCATGAGTAATTTTGTTGTGTACTTACTTCTACTTAGGTCCCGCTCTGGAGCGATACACAGGTCTGAAATTATACATAAACCCAAAGACTTAAAAAAGTCTGACACCCCGATCTAATCACTTCCAGTTTCAAGTCAGTGAGTTCATGCAAGTTTCCTAAAAATCATTGAAATATTTTAATGATTTAGATTATCATCAGATGCAGAGATTGCAGGCTAAATGCCTCTTTCACCGCGGCTTTTGAATTCCATTCTGTCTCGTAATAAAGCCCAAAGTCTGCAAGCTAACTAAATAACATTCATCTTCATAGCAGTGCCTGGATTTAAGGAGCCCAACTTGGGTTAAAGGAAAGCATTACAGCCAGCAGGCATGTGACCGCGTAATTTCAGCCAGAGAGACCTACGTTTCCTCTGTTTGCTGTCATTATGCCATCAGTAAGCCACATAAAGGCCAAGCCATCTTGTGGAGATCGCTCTACTTCTACCAGCTCCGCCTGATTGGCTATTACCTAATGAACCAATGTTCTATATCAGGGCTTTTGACTACATAACTACCCTGTTAATATTCAGAGGAAGTGCTAGAGGTCAGGGAGCTCTCAGCCGCTTGACCTTGAGGTCGGAGGAACTTGAGCTGCAGAGTGGCACATGGCAATGAATGAGCCCTAATGATTTAGATGATATCTATTACACAGCCCTGAGAAAGCCAATCTCTCTAGGCAATTTGGCCATGGAGAAAAAGCAGAGGTTCAAAAATAAACCCTACTTGTTTGAGAGAGGGGTTATGCTGCCTCACCAGTGCAACACGTCATTGGAATTCCCATGTAGAGTGATGAATAATTACACACAGATGACCACACAGCAGCTTTGGATGCACCACGGGGAATGCAATGTGCACGCAGTTGTTTAAGGCACTGAGTCCGTCCAGGAAATTAAGTGAATGATTTGGATTGTTTGGTTGTTTACTCAGTGCTTAAATTACTTCAGCACTTTGTTAAAAGGCCTTTGACTCTACAGGGGATTAGGTTAGCATTTGCTTCAGTTGGGTTAAAACAGGCCCTTTCGAGACATCTGCTGATACATGACACGGTTTTAAGTTACTGATAACTGTACAATATATTCATATTCAGTACCAGCTGGGTGTAATTTATTTCTATGTCTCCCACAATAAAATTCATATCATAATTAAAGTTATTGTGATAACTGACTGGCTTCTGACAGTTACTAATACATCTTACTCAAGAATTGATTTCTTTCTAATATCAGCTGGATTAAGACAGAATTATGATGCTATTATAATTTCAGATCATGCTCCAAATTGAATAATAAATCAGGACTTAAAATTGGTAAGAGATGCTTTTACTTAGCACAGCAAACTAAAATGGTTTGCTGTTCCTGGTTTTATCACTTTCCTGGATGAGCAAATTAAAGTTTATTTTGAGATGAATACAACAGAAACATCAGCAAGTATAAGATGGGAAGCCTTCAAAGCCTTTATCAGGGGCCAAATAATCAACATTACTCGTTCTGAAACAAAACAGATGTTCCAAAGGGCCAAAAATCTAGAAACAAGAATAAAGGTTCTTGAAAACTAATATACTTCTGGTCAAAGTCCCCAGAAGCTCATCAGAACCGTCTCCTGCTCAGAGCACAGTATAATGAGCTGTCCACCTCCAGAGCAACGGCCAGTTTCTACCATCAGGGAGAAAAACCTGGATGTGCTGGCCTGGGGCATCAAGCAGTACCAGACTGAGAGATCTGTCTCCTTACTGCTGAATGATCGAGGAGAAAGTATTGTAGATTCACAGAAAATTTTACAAAGGACTCGTTCAGATATAACTCAGGACACCTGCTGGACCCCCTTCAGTTTGCCCACCAGGCGAACAGGTCAGTGGAGGATGCAGTGAACATGGGACTGCACGACATCCTGCAACACCTGGACTCCCCAGGGACTTCTGCAGGGATCCTGTTTTAGGACAGTTCAGTGTTCAGTACCATTATCCTACACACCCTCCCAGCTCACTGTGTCAGCCCCCACATGTAAGACTTCCTGACACACAGGAGGCAACAGGTGAGGTTGAGGAGCATCACCACCAGCACCTGGACAATCAGCACCAACGCCCTCCAGGAGTGTGTGCTCTCCCCACCGCTCTTCTCCCTCTACACCAACGACTGCACCTCAGGAGACCCAAATATCAAACTCTTAAAGTGATGGGTCTGCGTACCGACGGGAAGTGGAACAACTGGCCTTCTGTGTGGTCAGAAAACCTCGAGCTGAACACACTCAAAACTGAGTCCAACGTCGACACCATCAGGAAAAAGGCCCAGCAGAGGATGAACTTCCTGCGCCAACTCAGGAAATCAACCTGCCACAGGGGCTGGTTTGGATCAGCCACCAAGCAGGACAGGCACAGACTACAATCAGGACTGCAAAGAAAATAATCGGTGCCAGCCTGCCCAGTCTGGACTTGTATGTGTCCAGAGTCAGGAAACAGGCAGGTAACATCACTGCAGAACCGTCATCACCTGTTCCACCTCCTCCCCTCTGGCAGGCGCTACAGAGCTTAGTTTCTTTCCTCAGGCTGTCCCTGTGATGAACATTTAACACAAGTCACAGAGTGTTAGGAACAACCCCTGTATCATAATCATCCATTGACCTCAATATACCATCTCTATAAACAATAAATATAGATTTAAATACATTCTGTACATACTGTTTATGTACCGTAAATGCTGTGCATAAGCTATACAAACTCTATTGATCACACTTGAAGTTATGTTATGTGTATTTTTTTTGTTATGTTGTTATGTTATGTTAGTTTTCATGTTACTATACTATAAAAACTACTATACTATAAAAACTGGTGTCAAATTCCTCTTCCTACATAGAATAGATATACCCAATTTACCAGAGGCTCTGAGGGCTAATTTAGAGTAATTTCCGGACTATAAGCTGCTACTTTTTTTACATGCTTTGAACCCTGCGGCTTAAACAATGATGCAACTGATTCATTTTTACAGGTTAACAAGCTTCACGCCACCGATACTTTTAGCCTCGTCACATCAGACCAATGAAATTACCGAACTGGTCACAGTGGACCAATGAAACAGTCTGAATTAAATCAAACACACTCATACTAAATTCTTCAGATCAGTCATTTTGTGCGTCATGCACACACCCTCATCGTGGAAAACACATGAAGAAATGCATATGATGCAGTTTTCAAGTTAAAGGCAATCGATCTGACTGTCAACGAAGGAAACAGAACTGCTGGACGGCTACTGAATATTTTATTTTTTTAACCAGCCATGTAACAGAAAAAAGCATTTATTTAATTAAATGTTTAATAAATCTTTCTGTTTGAGCCTCACCCCTCAGTGAGAAAGAAAAGGATCAGCTCAGATCCAAGATTGGCCAAATTCTTTGGGCTGCAAGACAGAGCAGGCCGAATGTGATGTTTGATGCTAGAAACCGACGTCAGGACTAAACGAGGCTACTGTGCAGACTATTCATGAAGCAAACAGAATAGTGTGTAAACTAAAATCCAAAAAGGTGGTTCTGAATTTCCAACATTTGGGTAGTGATAATGTCCTCAGATGATTGTGTTCAGTGATGCCTCCTTTGGAAATCTCTAGGATGGAGGTACACAGAGAGGACACTTTATTATCCGAATTGGGGAAAATGGAAAGTTCTCACCCCTTGCATGTTAGTCAAAGACAGTCAAGAGGCTTGTTCGGAGCACACTAGCAGGTGCAGCAATGTCAGATGGCACTGACAATGCCATCTTTCTGTCCACTGCTGGTAGTGTTGAACATCCAACAACAATAATCTGTGTCACAGACAGTCATTCACTGGCAGTCTACAAAGTCAGGCACTGAAAAAAGGCTGCGTCTGAAGATAACCAGCATCAAAGAACTTATTCAAATCCTAAAGGTGGAGCGAGTCCTTTGGTACTACAAAAAGAACAACTTGCAGACTGCCGCACTAAGAAGGGGGCTTCTGCTCCACCGCTACTTAAAGTGCTTAATGATGGACGATGGGAACTTGGTTAAAAAAAATACAAACAAACTCATGTGATCATTTTTTTCTGACATGTTATGATTTATGTCATCTTTGTTATATGATATATATATGATATGATGATGTAGCAGTATAGAAAGACTATTTTTTTCCTATGTGTTGTGGTGCTGCTATTGTGAGCGTGGGGTAGCCAATCAGGGGAGGCAGGGTATAAAAGGCCCAGTCCTCCACCTGTCTCACTGGTGACATCACATCCAGGTCAGAGGTGTCTGCTCCCAACAGGTATGGCTGCCCGCTGCTTCATTCATTGGCAGATTGCTCTTTTTATGGTACTGAGGCATTTGATTTGTATTTGTTTCAGGCTTGGGTCCCATGCGCAAAGACCAGGTACTCGCCTGTAAGCTCCAACCTCAGGCCTGGCTCCGGGGTGGAGCCCCGGTGATGTTAATCAGGGCGACATAACAGTCCTTGATGGGGGTCTTTCCATGATAAGCATGTGAACCACACTTAATCTGACCCGTCACCTAGGACCTGTCTGCCATGGAAAACCCTACCAGGAGTGTAATACCCCAGACAACCCCAGAGTAATTACACAGTTCTCTTAGTATATACTCAATCTAATACAAAACATATATCTCCACTTACTCTTACAATAATGTTCCTTTTTTGGCTGCCATCCTGTCTGAGAGTATATCACCAAATAAGCTCAATTATGTGCCTGCATCCTAGCCTAAGACTCGTGGCTAAAATTGAAAATTTTACCAGAATTTTTGTTTTTTTTGGTTCATTCAAGACAGACAGACAGAAAATTGTCACTGCTTATTACTTTGGATAAAAACAAGGAATACAGTGGTCCCTCATTTAAGAAGAAGAACACCCTTTATTGTCCCACGTGGGGAAATTTACATTTACACTCTGTTGTTTTTTTGTTTTTTTTTAAATATACATGTAGGAATACACATACATGCACATGCAAATTGACGGGGAGATGTCAGAGCCCTTAGCCAATCAGGACGCAGAACACAATGCGAAGGTTCTCCCTAAGCCAATCAGGACGCAGAACACAATGTGCATTCATACACTGTAAAACAAAAAACTGAAAATTGCACTATAAAAAATCTGCAAAACAGCGTGGGTGCAAAAGGTGAACCGCGATATAGAGAGGGACCACTGTATTTCAAGTTTAAATTTAAATCTATATGTAACATCTCACAGCTGCCATTTGCGATGCCTGAAACTGTTCACTTGCTCCAGCTCAGCTTCACTGATAAAAGCAGGAGAACAGCGCTGTCTGTCTTCTGTGTTTTGTTGACTTTGAACATTAATTCTCTGTTCACCACTCTGCAAGTTGCTGCTTTCCGTCATTTTTTTTTTTCATGTGAAGGACCTGAGGCATCGGTCTACAGCGTATACCTTTGCGCACACACACACACACACACACACACACACACATATATCATGCAAAGGAAACAATTATTAATGTGACTGAATTCAGCTTCACTCAAAAGATATGCCTTAAAAACCTATTTTTGACATTTTGTGGTCTACCAGTTATAAGATAAAAGTCCTCAACCAATCAACTGGTTCGTCTTAAATCATTAAAACTACCACTCCAATAACAAATCTGAATAATCACAATAATTTTATTACCATCACTATTAATTCTACCACATGTCAAACTGGCATCTTACATAAAAATGTTAGTACTAAAAGATTCCACTTTTCTCTGCTTGTGCTGGTTCTTATAAGCAAAAATCCTCTGAAAATAACTCAACAAGAAAAATAACAACTAAATTCTCAACTATGCAGCCAGATGTTTCCATTTTTGTATTGCATTGTTTAATGTGTTTCATGTGTTGTTTGGCTTCTCTGTTTATAGAAATCTATCACAAAATGAAGATCATAAATGTTTGTGTCAGGATGCCCTGGTGCAATGAAAGTGTGAAACACTTTAGTTAACATTAATGACTTCTTTATACTTTTTCATGGTACCCTTGATTTGAATATGTTTTGCAAAAAACAGGGTAAAAAAAAGAAGAAGACTAGAAATAGTTTAAAATGTTCATTCTGATTTCTAGTCCTTTGAAATAGTTTTAGTTAGAAAATTCACAATGTTTAAGTGTATTTCTGTTTTCTGTATCTATCTGTCATGTCCTATTTTATACTGATACTGATAATTATTCTGAAATACATAAAATATTTAAGTCGCTGTATTTAAATATTAATTTTAATTCCACAGTCAAATACATGTGAAGGTCTTATGAAAATACATTTTTGATATGAGTCCCTACCCCTGTTATTATATCACAGGTTATTATATTGGTTACATGTTTTTTTCTTCGGGTGCCAGTTCATAAAAAGGTTTCATTTACAAGAACAGGAAAATACAGAGTGACTCTGCCTGCCTCTTGGCTGGGACAGGTACCAAAGCTGTATTTCAGGGAAAAAAAAGAAAAAAACTTGAAACTATAGAAGTCTCAACAAAGTGGAAGAAAAAATATTTCAAAGCCTGAGTTACTGGCAATTACATTTAAAATAAATGCTGAATGTTACACAATGAGAAGCTCATTTAGGTTGTTTATCATGTTTAGAATAAAAGATAACTGCAGATGTAACCAACTTGGAGTAATCTGTGAATTTACGTAGGATTCATATTAAGTTTTCACATTTGGTAATGATCATAATTCAATCCCTGCAGATAAGTTTGGGTTTTATTTTACTTTGTGGGTACTGCCAGCATTTAACATGTAATAGTGTATTTAAGCATTACACGGTAGATTCATCTGGATAATCAGTATGGTGTTGATTCTGTCTTTATCAGGGTGAATGTCTAAAAATCTTCTAATGAAAGTTACAAATCCACAAATCAAGTCTGCTCTCCTGTGACTGCTACTGCAGCTGGACCTGTGAGCAGTCAGTAAATTAATAAAAAAAAACTGTCCACCATGGCCTTGCATTATTGATACTCTAAACTGGGTGAGCTGTCACATCACTTGTGACATTTGAAATGGCACATTCATTTCCTTGATAGACATGAAAAATTAACAATGAAGTGGAAGTATGTCAGGCCTAGCAAAGGTTGAGGAAACATAGCACCATAAAGCAGAGCCTCTGTGTTTGTCTTGAAACTGTGCAGCATTTACTTGCACTTCTCAAGCTGTCAGACGATCGTTTTTATGCTGAGGCAACACTGTTTTGATTGACAACAGTTTTTATATTTAAGCTTCCCTTCACTCATTTACTGAGGGATCTTTAAGCCCTCAAATAGAAATATTTTTGAAAATTAACCCTTTATACACTTGTTGGAGAAGTAGTATGTCTAAGAAGTTAAACAGGCTCAAGTTTGATCTCAAGTACAAGTTACTTGCCCAGGCAAATCCTCCCTGCTGAGTCAAATACAAATATGTACAAATTTAAGAGTAATTTCATCTATAATTTTTGGGAAGCAAATCAAAACACACAGGAAAACAGTGTGTCTGTGTGCGCAGAAGCCAAATGTCTCTCTACACGTTTGAGTTCCCAGCGAGACACCAGCAGAGGACTTCCTGTTGGCTGACAGAGCAGTTAATCCATGCAGAGGGAGCAACTCCAAACAACTGCAGAGAAATTAGCTTCAAGTCTGATACTTTTCATCACCACCACAAAAACAGACACCGAAGACTCTTGTGAGGAGATTGCTTCAGGGGCCATACGCACTCACAGACTTCTATAGCTTTACCAATCTGTTGGCAAAGTAATCATTGTGCATTATTACCAATGACAGCCCTGAACTCGGAAGAATGGACTGAAAAAAAGGCAGAGTAACTCGAGTGTGTGTGTGAGGGAAGGGGGGGGGGATCTTTTAGAAACTTGCATCACTGTACGGCCACACAAAGGGAAAGCTTAACCTGACATTCCTGTCCATTCTCACTAGGCATGTTTCTTGTGTCCACTTGGGACTCTCACAGAGAACCAGAGGGTTTTCAAAGCAACTGAGGGAAGCCCATTCACATCTGTGATCACTAAGTAAATGCAGCATGGCCATGAATGCTGTTAGTGTATTAAAAACAATTCCTGCAGAGTGTTATAATCTGACATTTAAATTGTGATCCCACTTGCCCTTTGCAAGCGACTAACTGCACCAGCGGAACCAACAAAGACGTGAGGAAGGAAGCGAGAAAGTGTTGAGTGACCAAAACTTTTATAAGTGAATAAGATTATTTTTCCCCAATATTACATTGTATTATACTCTATTTCTACTCTTTGTTACACAGATACACTTCAAAATCGCCTTAAACGTCGTTTTCCTTTCTTGGAAGTGAAAGATTTGTCAATTTAGTAAGACATTTTTTTGTTTCTAATGTACCACTATTCCAGTCAACTTTAGACTTTAGAAAATTGTCTAGATATTGGCATTCAAAATGAAATTGATTGTCCATTTTGTTGTTGTTTTTTAAGGATGTTTTAGGGCACAGATGTGGACAGATATTAATAGATGTGATTGTTTTGTTTTTAATGTTTGTTTTCATTTTTAGTTTTGTATTGTATATTACACTCATTATGTTAGGACGTAAAATATAAAGGGAAAGAAAGGATTTAATAATAATAATAATCTTGACATTTTTCAAAAGATTTTTTCATTTTTTAGTGTCAAACCTTTGCCTGCATTAACTGTATTAATACATAACTTAATTAGCTCATTACACTTTCATGTCAGTATGTGAAAATGATCCTGAGAAGACAAATGATGTCATTGATTCATTTGCTAGAGATGTGTTAACAATTAGTGAACAATAACAACTCACTTTTGATGCTAACTAGGGTGGAAACAGGGTCATGACCTTTTACAACCACACAGCTTCACTCTATATCTCATTTACACACACAGATATGATTGAGAAATTAAATAAAACATGAACGTTGGGAAACGCAGATTCCCATAATGATCATTGCATGTGTTTTATTTTTTTGTAGTCAGTTGTGTCCAGATGTTCAGATTTTTAAGGCAAGAATTAACACATATAACTTTACTATTAATATAATCAGCCTTTAATTACATAAAGTAAGAGTTAACTGACTTATTTTTGTTGGAGACAGTAATTTTTAAATATGCTGTAACAAATTTTCTTCTAATCCCCTCATTGATGTTCACATCCTGTCTTCAAAGCTAATTTTCCTTTCTCTTCTGTAATTATCCTGAAAACATCTGGATGTTATTTACATTTTTTTAAAAAAGCCCTTTGGAAATAATCAAAACGTGTATAAAACGCTTATTGAATGGTTAATCTTGTATGAAAAAAATAATCTCAACATGCCGATTATATTGAAAAACGACTGTTCTATGATAGCTCAATCCTGTATTTAAGTTCATTTCAAAGCATGTCAGCTGCTTTAAAATATTTTGTTGACTCCATCTAGTGGTGTAGACTGGCTGTTGCTTAAGATTTTTATAATAAAACTAGCTGTCTGAGCATAGATTTAATCTTGTAAATATTGACTGAGTAGAATCAGTATAAACTTCTGAGTTCATTATACCGTATTTAAACACCTGGTCAGAATGAATAAAGGCTCCTTGAGTAACAGGAGCCTATCGAAGAGCACTTTGACATGAATACATGCTTGGTTTTAATTCATGACTTATTAAAAAGACTCCAGAAGCTGAAAACCTGAACAGATCTTTGTGTTAAAACAGTCAGGTCAGTTTGTGATCAGTGTGATGCTGGATTTGATACAACTACGAAGAATGACAATGTGAAGCAGGAAAAACATGTTTAGTCATCACCACAGAAGCTGTCACATTGCAAGTGGGAGAGGAACACATTACAAAGTAGGTTTTCCACAGTAACTGTATTGCAAAAGTAAACAAGGCTGACAATCATATCATTCAACAACAATATGTTTGTTCTTCAGAATTTGCCATTTCTCAATGTCTTAAAAAAGTGAGCCATGATCTCAAACAGAATTGTCTAAATACAGAAAAATATAGATTCAGGTCAAAAAGGATTGTAAATACTTACTAGTACTGTAAATAACAGTAAGGGAAGACAGCTACAACAGGTATCATTCACTGTCCTGGCACAGTGGATGTATTTAATAGGTCAGACATACAAAAATAAACCACAACAAAGCAACACACAAATAAAAACCTGAAAATATACCCACTGACCAAGTTTGATCGGAGAAGTGGATGCATGATTTACATCTGTGACTAAAACATTGTTGCTATTGGGTATAGCACATTAAACCATGTTCAAAATGTCCTGAACAAAATAAAATGGTGTGATGAATGTGTGGATGCAGCTGCTTCTAATCATAACATTTACATGACATTTCCAATTACAATTATTATTATTATTATTATTATCATCATTAATGGTAGTAATAATAATAACACATCACACTGGAAATGTTGACCATGACACCATGATAATATTGACAGAGTGAAGATAAAAAATGTTTGCTAGTGTGGATTCTAGTGTGTAAAATATTCATGATGTCCCCCAAGTGCCCCCCCCACAAAAAAAAAAAAAAAAAAAAAAAAAAAAAAAACAAAAAAAAAAAACCCAAACAAACAAATAAAAAACTCATCCTGGACGTGTTGTTTGAGGGGGGGTCAGTCTTCCTGGTGTCCTCCTGGTCTCCACCGTCTCATTTCAATGCGGCTCATTCAGGTCGGTGGAACTGAACCGCCTCTCCG
>JBAJHX010000096.1:27550069-27562804 GCA_037176925.1 Amniataba percoides
ATGAGAAGATTGACAGAGTGAAGAGAAAAAATGTTTGCTAGTGTGGGTTTTAGTGTGGAAAATATTCAGGATGTCCCCCAAGTGCCCCCCCCACAAAAAAAAAAAAAAAAAAAAAACATAAAAAAAATGAAAACAGACAAATAATAATTATCTGCAAAGGGTAATTACACAAATCGATGAAATAAAAAAAAAATCTTAAGAATTGTACAAGTATAAAAAAGCTACAAACATTAATAAATTACATCACTGACACATAAACACTTCACAAGGTGCTAGTAAAATAATTCCAAAACCCTTCAGGATACTAGAACTTGAACAAGAGGCTGGTCATAGAAACTTTAAGTGTATTTTTTTTCCTTTCATATAATTTTTCCTCAAAGCTTCGTCTCTTGTTCAAACAGAATCACAATACAATTAGCTTTGTGTATGTAAGGCCATATGACAATAAAATGTATTATTTCTTCAGTTGTTTTCCAGGCAACACCTTTAAAACTGACAGAAAAAAATGTTTAAACTGAATCTCTGCTATTGAAAAAACTAAAAATGAGGACTACACTGCATATTCATATTTTTTATACATTTATTCATAATTAGCAAAACTGGTAAAAATGTAGAATTAAGCCTTACGGGGAAAGGATACAAAAAGTAGTAATTTAAAAGGCTATGTACAAGCTACATTCTATATACTGTACTGTGTGAAGCCATTAAAACGCAGAGATGAGTCTGGGTTGTTGGTGCTGCCTGCGAAAGCAAAAGAAGATTGAAAGTATCCCCATGTAACTGCAGTCCTGACATGGATGAGGCTTATCATTAGCTACAGGTCCCACGTAGTGTCACAAATCCTATGTTTCTTATGTCCAGACGCACAGATCCTATTCAGCAGACCTCTGTTACCACTTAGTCCTATTTTATCTATCCAATGTTTACCTGACAGTGCTGCTGTTTGATACACTTTGTGCTTTACAATTGTTTTGTGAAGTCCCACTAACTAACTATCAGTGACACACTATGAATGAATAAATATCACCACTGATAGTGCTTTGCAAACATAAGTGTTAAAATAAACAGATAAATGTTACATTTCTCTCCATGCAAAACCAGAATGATACACTCCCAGAATCTCGGCTTGCAAGGAGGAAAGGAGGTGAATTTTCCAGTACATCGATTATCAGTGTGGCAATGATAAGCTACATCCATACAGTAGGAATTAATGTGTGAAATCCCCAAGCCCTGACCCAAGCGCACATGCAACTGAATACATGCAAGGGATACTTTCAGAACTCTTGGAATGACTGCAATGTATTTCTACTTCATGTTTTAGCAACCCCTGATAAACTGACAGCTGTAGTAAAATGAGACATGTTCTCTTAAAAAATATTTATAGTAGGTTCTGTACACTTTAATATCTGAAAGTTATAAAGTATAAGTAGAGGCAAAAACCTATTTGAGTGATGTTCATAGAAATTGAAAAATGCATGATTTTCTTTTTTTTTTTTTTCCATTATTGGCTTTAATCAGTGAACAAGGGGTGAGGTTGGGATGGGACCCAGCTCATGAATTCCCAGTCCTACAGCAGTCTGCTGCATGCTACAGGAGGAGCTTTCCATTTCGATGGATCTTTAAAATCTTTCCAAGTCTCTGTTTGGCTGTCGCCATGCCTTTCTTTAGCCGCTTAGCTGTGAAAAGAACAAGAACAGACAAGAGGTAAGACAGGCCATTCAGCTCGGGTTGGTGTCCCTGCTGCAGTAACAACGGAAATCTTTCCTCTCTTATGAAATAAAAAGTATATACTAAAAATGGTCTGGTCCATATGCAAGTTTGCTGGCTATGAGTCATGTCCATTACCCATGGTCCTGAGTTAATGGGCCATGGCATCCTAACCCGTCAAAATGATCACATAATCACGATTGTTTGAGCTGCCTGTCATCATTTTGCACAGCCGAGGGAATTTTAAGCCAATGTTAGATATGTTGCAACAAGTCTGCAACGAAAGTGAATTAGACACATTTCCATCTGTCAGTGACTGAAATAATTTAATAACTTTCTTTTAAAAAAATTTAAAAAAATATCATCAATAAAACAGTAGCCACTAGTGGTCAAAAATTCACCTAAAACAAAGGAAGAATCCTTTTGACTCATTTTAGGTATTTTCATTTTTAAAACCTAAGGATAGAATTTGAAAATGCATTTCTTGAATCAAAATAAGATGGATGTACATTACCTGCCAGAAATACTTAAGTTTGTACAGCCAGAAAACTGAGAGAGCCACTCTATATTTTGACTGGTCTTTAATGCTTTTTAGATAATGGAAGACCAGTTGAACATACAATGGCCTAAAAAAAAAATACAGAATCTGTTCAATCTAACCAGTGAGTCGACTCCAGCCCAAAGAAAAGGGGTCACCGTTTGGATATTTATTTATTGTATGCATCATTAAATAAGGACTGGGGGTCAATTACACTTTTCTGAACTGGGAAACAATCCCAAAATAGAAAAAAATGCCGATAACAATATTCTGTGCTGTCATGTAACACTGTGGGTTGTCAACTAAATAGAGGTTTTCATATTTCATTTTTTCTTTTATTCATTCAGGGGCCAACATTATTTCATGTGTTTGGTGTCTGAACTATGCTTGTTTTATAGATTAATATATTTAATACTATATTCACTTTCAGTAGCAAGTGACTTCAAACTTTAAGTGGTGGTGTTCATGTTCATGTTTTAACTACAGTGAAACCACCCTAGTCAGTTCATGAGCATCTAGTTCAGGTTCAAAGTCCTTACCAGAAGCATCAGACTGCCATCAGGTCAGACTACCAAGCATCAGACTACTTTGACAACGTGAGGTGATTCATTGCTGCATTTATCTGAAGAGTTGCCTTGTCTGCGTCAATCTACAGCTTCATTACTCCATCTAGCTGTAGTGGGCTTAACTTTACTGTAACTGTGCACTGATTATGGGGAAAAAGCTATTTCCTTGAAAGAACTGCTCTGTTTAAACTCAAGTAACCAGTATCCATTCAATATTCACTTGTTATTAGAAACTTTATTCTCTATATATCAGATGAATTGTACCTGTCTACACAGTTCACAGGTTATCGTGTTCTATCACCCTAACAACATCTTTAGCATGCTGATATTTGCTCATTAACCTCATTAATGGGGATCTCTACCAAATCTTATGGCAGTCTATCTAATAGCTGTTTAGCTATTTCAGTCTAAACCAAAGTGGCAGGCTAACTGATATTATTATCCCGAAAACACCGCCACTTACATGGCTAAAAAAATCATGTGGGCTTTAAACTTGATGATGTTTAATTGAAGTTACTGGTCTGATTTTTTCCCCCAAAAGAGAAGCAGTCAGACCTTCCTAATAATGCTTTAATTACGACTCACCTTTGGCGTCTGTTGACCCCACACGATCCCCCTTCACAATGCTGCTGCTGTTGGTACTAGTGGAGTTGGTGTTGTTGTTGGGAGAAGACATGGACGGCCGCCTTTGGCTGAGAAAAACCCCCGGTGCCATGGGCTGCGGCCCTCCGGGTGACTTGACTGTCCCTGTGTTGAACTCGTGGTCTGTCAGGCTGCCGTCCTGGGAGTCCAGATTGTGCTCCGGTGAGCTACTGTCCTGAGAGATTTTCGGGGGCTCCTGAATTACTATTGCCTTCTTTTTGGTGCTTTTCTTTTTCTTCTTCGTTTTTTGCTGCTCTTCCTATTGACACATATTTTTTCGTTGAGCAATACTAAAGGGAATTGTTATAATCATAATGTAGAAATATTGTCACGACATACCTGATGAGAAAGCTTCGCTGCAGCTGCGGCTAGTCCTGTTTCTATGGAGGCCACACGAGCCCCGTCTCTTGCTGGCCGCTCCTGTCGAGGAACAGAGGGTCCTACACGGGCTGCAATGAGATCGATTTCAGGGTTATAACTCATTTACCACATGAAAGAGAGTAAAGCTTTCATTAGTAATCCAAGTATGTACCTGTTGGGCTGTACGGAGTGTCGTCACTGCTTTTCCGTTTTTTCGATCTGGATTTGAAAATGGGATTATCCTCTTCAGACTCCAGTGAGGGGTAAACTGAAATCAAAAGATGCCACTATTTAGTCACATGTCATGCTTGTCAGCTTTTCAATCAGAGTGTGCAAAAGTAAATGTTACAATCAAGTTACTGTCACATACAGTACATACAGCATAAATGTGACTGAAGTGCACTTATTTTTGCTTTCCATGCATCTAAAATGGTGGAAGTTTCCAGTGAAAGCCTGCAGGACATCTGTGAGACAGCTGTTGACTGCCGCTTTCTTTCTGCCTGCTCAGAGCACAACCATTCCAATCTAGACATTTTAATATCTGATAATTAGATGATCAAGATAAAAAATGGCCTGTTTATAAAAGACAAAAAGAGTGCCAGCGTGTGAGAAAAGTTTCATGCTGGCCTGAAGTTTTCAAAGCGAGAATGTTCCTGCTAAGAACAACCAATTAGACACTAATTAGAAGTTAAAAAACCATGTCAAATAACAATTTGGAACTTGTGTTAATGGCTTATTAACTAGCTGAAGGCTCCAAACAGCTGTGCTTGGATAGGGTTCACAAAGAAAATGTTTCAGAAGAAAAAAATCCAAATTGGAGCAACACAAAAGGGTGGATTTGGAAAGGAGGCACGAAAAATAAAGATAAACTTTATTGTCTCCTTCTAATGAAAAGTTCCAGGCCAAATTTAGAATTTAAGACCCACTTGTTGATCCATCAGCTGTCAGTGTGTTTTACACAGCACCTGTGAGCAGCAGTGACAATCAGGCATCTCAGATGATCTCATTCATTAGCATTTAAAATGGATTCCTCAACACAGGCCTGAGCCCTGTGAGCACCAGCACTCTCACCTGTTTTTAAAATGTAGGTAAAACAGGAAAAAGAGGCATAATCTTACCATAATCTGAGTCCTTAAAACATGCGTCCATATGATCCTGGTCATCGTCATAATCCAAACTCTCAATACTGCTGCTTTTTCTGGGTTTCTTTGGTAGCCGTTTGGTGGGCCGCTTGCTGTCACTGCTGCCCCCTCTGGCTCCTCCGCCGGACTTCTTACCAGCTTGCATGCTATGTGAGTTGCTCTTCGACTGGCTACTGTTTCTGGACTGGCTGTTGGTCCAAGGCTGCTGCAAGTTGTCTGAAGATGACAGGTTGGCCATGGACAGCATGCCCTGAATGGCCTCCTGTGTGCTGGGAGATGCAGGTGGCTGACTGTAAGTACGTCAATAAAAATACACAACAACACAGCCATTACACAGCAGTCAATACACTGCCAGAGGAGAAGAGTGACTGAGAGAAAGTACTGAAAAAGACCTTAAATGTCATCAGTTTTGCTTCTAAACATTATCATCTGATAAATATTTAAAAAATATACCTAATCTGGAAGGATAAACCAAACCTGTCTCCATAGACTGTAATCACTTTATGAAAAAGCTACAGAAATATATTCTCAGGCCTACTATGCTATTAGCTGCTGAGCTGCCACAATAAGCCATAGTCCACTGATTTCCTGCACTTCCTTCTTCAAAGTACCAACAATTTGAGAAATTAACATTATCAGTTGATGTTTCTTTTATTGCTCATTTGTAACTTTCAATGAGGTGGAAATAGACCATCAAGAGAACTTGATCATCAAAAGATCAAGAGGCTGGAGCCATTCGGTGTTTTCTAGATTAAGGCAGCGAGAAAAACAAACATACACTTTAGACAAACGGCTTGATTTTTTTATGTTGCTAGTTGAGTTTTCAGCCCTAAGCAAAGTGATTTGATTTGATCAGTGTGTTACCCTATCAAGCAGTGTAAAACCTAATATTCACTTGCTGAAGGGAAAAAGATCCAGTGGGAGCAATTTAATGAGCAATGCTGTGCACGTACTGTAATCTGAGTGTGTATATACAGTATGTAAGCGTTCCACTGGCATTGAAACGGAGAGCAAAGGAAGAAAATAATAAGGTCAGAGGAGGTCAGTCTACCTGTTGGTGCTGTAGTCAATCCCACCCACTTGCTTGCTTGCCTGCAGCAGGTCAAGAATCCCTGCAGCACTGCCACCCTTTTTCTTGACCTTAGAGTTGCGACCTTTGACCTCAGGCTTGGCCTCTGTGTCTATGTGCAGAGTCTCTTCATCTGAGGAATCAACACTCTGATTTTGGAAAAGTGAAGAGAATAAAAAATAGACATAGGAGAGATAACTACTAATGCAGTATGCAGTATTGCTTCAAAGTTCATTTGGAGCTGCAGCAATTTATCCGAGCAGGTCGTTAGTCAAAGGTGAGGTCATGTGATGTGACATACCTTGTTCACCAAGGGTTGGAACTTTGGTTTCTTAGCTGAATGAATGGGCTCTCTGACATCTGACAAAACTGGAAAAACAAATAACCAATTAATGATTAACAGCTAAAACATAATTTAATGTGCCAAGCGTATGTTACATGGTTGATAATATGGCTAAGTACTGATATGCACCATCAGTGTTATCACACTGCCTGGTCTTCAGTACTATTTGGTAAAACAACAGTAGCCTGGTATTTAGACTGAATTTTGTTTTACTCCATTCAGTGGGTCTGGAACAAGGCCAGTTCTCACCATTTTCATGAACCAAAACTGCAGTTCATGCAACACTAATAAAAAAGAACTTTATCTAAATAAAATACACACTTAAGTAAGTTCCCCAATTCAGGCCAGTAACATCTGGACCAAAGAATAAGTAAACCTAATAATCTGAACTAGCAGTGATTCTTCGTGGCATGGGCATATTTAAGTCTATATTTTTAAAAAAATGGAGACCTGGTACCCTGCCATATTGCAATAAGCTGAAACACGACATGAAATAAGTCCAAAACACTCACAGGACTGATCTCTCTTAACAGGGTTCTTTTTCCGTCTGATGGGGAATTCGTCAATCTTCAGCTCCCCCTCATCTGAAACGTACTCGTACTCATCTCTCACCGGCTTGGTTTTGTCCTCTTTTATGTTTTGTAATGATCCAAAAACACTTGAGTTGGTCTGAGGTTTCAGTGTCTTGGAGCTGAAAAGGAAAGCACAGAACAATAAAAGAGAGACACAAGGCTCAGCCATACACTCGCAGTGAGGATTATGGATCTGGTGCTGAGAGCCACATAGCTCTGCAATCAGTACGCCACATGAGCTGGTTAACATACTTTATAACATATCATGGTAAAATGTTATAATAATAATAATGATATGGCAATCACAGCAACTGTATACGTACCAGAGCATCTTTTTGTGAGACATAGTAAAGCTGAATTTGTCTTTATTGCTTGACAGCGGTGTTCTGTCAAATTTGCACTCTTCCTCCATTTTCAGCAGGGAATCTGGTTTACTGTTCTGTAAAGTAAAAAAAGAATTTCGTTTAATGAATCAGTCAAATCAGCATGCTAAATGACATGCTGACCTGATATCAACTCATATCAGCTTATCATGATTGGTATCAGCATATTTAGTGACAATAATAAAAAAGACACAAGTTTTAAAATGAAATGAAAATATACGCATCTTTAGTAATAAGTAATCAGTTATTTGAATGTGTTGGCTCCCATGATGTGACGGACACTAACTCAAAACATCAGCATCTCTGGATCCCTTCCTCTTATTCTGCTGTATTAACCCTAATTAACCAGTTAACTGTCAAAACCCGCCGGCGGGTTTGTAGTAACATTCCAGAACTTATTAAATCATATTTTATCCATTTTCATTAGCATAAATTTATCACATAAAATCGCCCCGAGGGTTAAGTGGTTAAGCAACAAACAGCAACCTATTACTGCAATTCACTGAAATCTAAACACACACATTGGGAGATGCAACATATCTCTGTAATTTTCTGTGGATTTTAACATGTTATTTGTTGTTATATCTTGCATTTGACATTTGACAATAATTACACACATTAATCAACAGAGATCTCAACTCGGGAATCTTGATTATCTTCTCAAATATCTTCTGATATTTGGGATCTCTGTTGATTCTTCACAGTCAAACATAGAAGAAGCCATTTTACTGCTATGAACACATAATAATGCTCCAATGCTTTGTGGCTTTGGGTGTTATGTTTTGTCTTAAAATAGAAAAAATAAGATTCTCAGTGAATGGCAGTCCTGTTGTTTTATAAATGGAATTCATTGTAGATGAATAACTCCATGTGAAATGTTGTCTCCGGTAACCCTGGTAAACATCAAATAGGTTCCCTTCTTCATCTGCAAATATTTGGCCTGATGAGAGGACGCAGTTTAATGGAGATCATTGAACTGACTGCAAACATTTGAGCAAAATCGAGCAATTTGGCATTGAATTTCTCATGAAACTGGAGTCCTTAACTGTCTCTTATTTAACAATATCACTGCTTTGCTCAGACGAATCTTACTGCTGTTGTTCTGTGATAATAATAATAATAATAATAATAATAATAATACAACAAACCTTTTCTAGAAGAGGAGGGAATAAGTAAATACTTTAAAAAAACTTAAAACTTTCCTGATTGTAATCATCAGAGCTTGAGTCCTCCTTACTAAAGGATGCCAAGCCTCTTATTTGAGTTTTTGTGCGATACTTTGATCTGTAACAGACAGCCTTTAAATCAGGAGCTGAAATGATCTTACCTTATACTTCCATTTTGCTTCAGTCTTGTTTTTATTCTGCTCTCTGATTTCAAACTTCTCCACATTGTTCTGTTTTGATATTTCCTTCTCTGACATACTCAGGACATTCTTAACAGCCTGAAAATGGGCATATTTGAAGAACCAGAAAAATTAACCAAAAAGAGTAGTAGTGGGTTGCAATCTGCAAATACACGTAGTTACATTTTGACAAGCTTTCTCCCAGAAGGGATACAAAATTGCTCATATAAAGTATAAAAATGCTCATTCCACAGAAACAGAACTAAATTACTTCATCTCGGCTGATGTTACCATCTGCTCACCTTTGTCTTTTTTGGCTGGTCCATCTTACTTAAGATCTCTTTTGCATGAGACTCAAGAGCTGCAAAACTGGAAGGTTTAGGAGGGGGCGACAACTCTTTTGCTTTCTTTGTCTTCTTCTTTCCTCCTTCCTTAGCCTTCGGCACCTTTGGGGGCTTGGGGGCCTTGGGCATCTTTGGGGGTTTGGGAGGCTTGGGAGACTTGGAGGGTTTGGGGGCTTTCTTTCTGGCTTTCTCTCTGCTGGGTGAGGGGACGTGTGCTGGAGAAACAGGCTCTTCAGGCTCAGAGTGGGTGGATGGTGGTTCCTCTGCTGGTACCCGAATGCTTGGCTCGCTCTTGATGGCTTTGGTTGCATTCTAGAAACAACATGAGGGAACTGAGCTCTAATTTTTTCATTGACAACTGAACACAATTGTAATGGTGATCACCAAAGACAAAAAAAAATTCTATGACAATAATTACTGTTGTGGTTATGACGATACTAAACAAAAGCTACAAAACCAAATTTTAAGAAATGGCTCATATTTGGATTTTTGGCAATTCCGTTAATTAATTTTCCTTCTGAACTGAAAGATGAAAACAGGTAGACAGGTGACCTGGAAGCTAGAGTAAATACAGAAATAAAAACCAAGTATAATAAATAGACAGATGAAGATATTTTCATGTCACAGTGAGGGTGACCTTTGACCTTTTTCTTCATAAAAATATCATCATTTATTCTATTAGACCTTTGACTGAAATTTTAAGATAAGCATGAATTTGGATACTACTCTTTACACATTGCTAATGTGAAAACACTAATATTAATTACAAGTGTCTACATAAGACAAAAGTGATGTTTGGGACTTTCCCCTTTGAGTGGTGATCTAGATAGATAGATAGATTTGGATAGAGATCTCGGATTACAACACTTCCATTTTGATGCAAGAAGTGTTAAGCTACCTGGAACTTTTAGAGCAGAATTGATATATTTATTCATTAAGTAAAGTCAATATACCTCTGACAGTCTGATCTCTTTGGCAAGATCCTTAATGAGCTGTGATGGTTTCATGTTCTCTGGGAGCTCATCTTCATGTTCCAAGAGGGCCTGTTACAGGGAAAACAAAGAAAACTGTCATTACTTTTCATAACATCTTGGACTGACAACTGACACACACATCTTAATATGTCCATACCTGTTTTTTAGTCCAAGCTCTGAAAGCTCCATTGATGATTTTGGCACCATGTATCAGGTATGGAGGTGGATGTTTATTTGCTTTATGCAAACCTGCAGAAAACATATATGCAGATGTTTCATTCAATCATTAAATGAAACATGACTTTTACATTTTGAAAAGGCAAAACACACACGTACACACAAAGCTTTGTCCATATTCAGTGCAGCAGAGATGCAAGAAGTGCAGGATATAACCTCTCATAAACACAGTTGTAAATAAAATCAAGCTTATTTAAAACTCTAAACAGTATATACCATATATCACCAGTATACCAGACAGTATACAGTATAACCTTCAGGCACGCACAAGGATCCCTTCATTTTTTACAACAACAACTGTGATTAAAACATGTAATGAGCAGGACACTTTACAGCTAAAACGTACATTTTAGTTTTTTGAACAAACTATGTAATGATTCTTTATTAGATGTATATTTCAGTATTGAAATGCGCCTGGTGTTTTCTTTCTAGAATATCAGTGAAATCCCTCCAAATTGAACCTACTGAGGAACTGATTAACTGTTTTAGTTTTTCACCATTTGTGTTTTGGCAAAGACTCATTAGTCTACATTACTGCAACAGTACAGCCCTTTTATTTATGTGAAGATATATAAATCCAGCTTTAATGTGGATTGCCTCTTTAATTTCAGTTTAATGGCAGAAAACCCTCTCCAAATATCTGAGTAGTTCTATCAACTGACATGGATTTACAACTGAAACAGGAAATTATTAATAACATCGAGGCAAAATATTAGCAGCAGAGTCGTTTCCTGCACTGAAAGAGTTGATCTTGAACTAAAAAATAATAATGGTACATTGATGGCAAGGCCTTGTGGGACAGAAGTAGTGAGCCTCAGACAATAGTAATCTGGCTTTGACACACACTACACCCCCCCCCCCACACACACACACACACATATATAAAAACTGGTGGAAACATAAACAGTTAAGCCAAGCCAACTGAGGGGAGTTTAAACAGAGGATGGTAATGGAGAAAATTACTCTAGCTGAGCCAAACCTTTTGAACCTAATCATCTGTGAACTCAGTAATTCACTGATTTAATGACTGAAATAATATTAAAGTATCCAGCTCCTCATCTGTGCAGCAGACATGCAACTCACAAAAGGCATTTCTGACAGTGTTTGTTTTGTTTTTGTTTCCATGTATTCTTCTGGAGAAATGGTGAGTTAAATTGGGATGTAAATTGACATTAAGTCGAGCTATAAATACATCATATTGATTGAAGGGCTTACCTTTGAATCGCTCGAGGAGATGTCGTCCAACATACCAACACGCTGTCTCGAAGTTGAGAAAAGGGGTTAGAGTTTTGACCTTTAGCCGCTTCTCGATATCATACGCTCTGTGGAGGATAGGCCAAGATGTGTCAGTATCATGATGCACTGGCATTAGCTTTATAACTACAAAAGGCATGCATTTTCAAGCTCAAATTCACAATTATTTCCAAATGTGGAGCATTCAAAATCACTGTATACACAAAGTCTTCAAGTCACACTAAACCACACCTCCCCCCACATTAGGACAAGACTTCCTGCAAAACACAAAAAGATGCTTAAGGGATGAATGTGTGTGTTCTGTCCAAACCTCATCTGCATCTCCACACTAAGGTTGTGGACAAAGTGTCCAGAGAACGCCAGGCAGTCAACTGGAGTCAGTATTGCATTGATCCAACCTGGGGAAATCAAGTTTAGTGAAATATCTATTAATAGTAAATAGTAGTAAAAAGCAATCCACCTTTTGTATCCACTACATTGTTTCACATCTGTATTTATCATGTAGCTTTCTTTTTTATACTAATCGTAAGTGTTAAAAATATAGTCAACAATACTATTATTCAAGATATCTGATCCTATTTCATTTTTTTATTTTGATTGATTTATTGAGTGGCTGATTTGGCTGATTTAGTATACAGCAGCATGTGGGGCTTACAAAACAATAACAATATGATGCAGAGAGACAGTATAATTTTGCCCACTATCAGAGATTACTGGCATATGATTTTAGTTATCAACATAACGTATTACTTTGATTTGTCTGGTCTTTGCTTTGCTGAGTAAAATCAGATATTATTGTTTGGTTATTTTATCCATCAACAATTTCTCAATGAATTTTCCAGAAAATGTATAGCACAAAATATAGTAATATTATATCCATATACCTCTCAGTCAAAGTTTCAGAAATGAAAAACAACTAGGGAAACAAACTAGAAAAAAATTATATTTGGACATTTTAATCTCCTACAACTTAATTGAGTAGATGTAAAAAAGAACCAATTGTTTTCTGTCTGTTTTCTGTGTTTAGTTAATTAATTAGTCTCTAAATAACTGAAATATTTTGAAAATATACTGAAAATATCCATCACAATTTACAAACAGTTGTCTTCAGTGTCATTGTCTTGCCAACCAAACCAAACCAAGTCAAAAATATTGTTTACTGTGACAGATAGACAGATAGACAGATAGATAGATAGATAGATAGATAGATAGATAGATAGATAGATAGATAGACAGATAGATAGATAGATAGATAGATA
>JBAJHX010000096.1:27562904-27574008 GCA_037176925.1 Amniataba percoides
GATAGATAGATAGATAGATAGATAGATAGATAGATAGATAGATAGATAGATAGATAGATAGATAGATAGATAGAAGTCAGTATTCATGACCAGAGTGCTGTTCTGACCTGATGGGATGAACAGAGTCTGTCCTTGTTTCAGAGTACATTTGTAACACTTGTCCACCTGGTCAGCAAAGAACATTTCGCTGTGATTGGACGATGAGATCCAACGCTCGTACAAAGACAGGTTGGCAGAGGTGGGCTTGATGAGGAAGAAGATCTTTTCTCCCTGCATATAAAAAAACAGATTTAAATATTTCCACTTGAGTGCTTCTTGAAGAATGAACTGATGTGTTGAGAACTGATTTCTCATCACATCAGATGATGCTGTTTGTTTTATACCTATTTTTGTTACAAACCAAGTCTGACATCGTCACTGGTCTACCCATGAGCGTGACACACCTTTAGGATGTGGTACCATACAGAAGCACCACCGCACTCAATATGGAAGTCTGTGTAGCTGTCTTTGACACAGATGAGACAGTATTTGGTGACTTTTGGTTTTCCAAGCAGAGCGTCATCAGGCCAGTAGTTTTCTACCCAAGACAGCTGTCGTACAATCTGTGGACTCTCCACTATACTGTTCATCCTGTCCCAGAAAAACAGAAAAAAAACTTAACACCAGGAGTTCACTTCATGTTATTTCAGATGTCATCATCAGTTTGTGTGTGTACCTCGTGTCGGAGAACTCCAGGTTGATGACGTTTAATACTTTCTTTCTGTTTGTGCTGTAGTAATAATCGACAAACTCTTTGAGTTTCATCTTGCTGTCAGTCTGTTTGGTGACGTCAACAACATCAACACCGACATCTGGACCTATGACAATAACAGAGGATACAAATGACACGATAATAGAAGCTAAAGGAAAAGTTATTATACAAAAAAACTGATACACAAATCTGTCTTTGGCAGCACTGATATGTGACAAGTGATCTCATTACTGAAGTCCAGTGGACATTAAAAGTAAAGACTAGGTGCGCCCCCTATTGAAAAAGTAGTAGTATTTATCTATCTGACATGCAAATGAAACTATACTTATGGATATTTATAGCAACAGTAGTGTAGTAGCATTAGAAGTAATTGTTGCGTATTTCTAGTAGTAATAGTTAGTGGAGTAGCAGTAAAGTCGTGGTGATCATTGTTTATTGGTTCTAGTAATGGTAGCAAAAGTAGTGACAGGAGCAGGGCTATAGTAATGTACTAGAAACAGCAACATTAGTCATGGTAGTTTTAAATGGGAAAAGCAACAGAGAAAACTGTAATAGAGGAAGCATCTGTAGTCTTGTCAACAGTATCACTGAGTCTCTGAGGTCCTTACCAACATAGTTCTCAACATCACTGATGTAGAAGGTGGGAGGAGGCATGGACATGCCCAGGCCATCTTTCTTTTGGACTAGGATTGGCTCATTGAAGCCTTTCGCCTCCAGGTAATCCATGGTCAGCTGACTGCCGCTTAGCTTCACCACCACATCATCAGCACTAGAAGCCAGCAGAGGTCAGAATGAGTGAAAGACCATATTAAATTACATTGAAAGAGTTTTTCACCATTTGAAGAAATAAATGAGCTCTCATTATTATGCCAGAAAGTTGTCTCCTGTCTGGAGCATATGTTAAAAAATTGAAAGACTCTGCCCCCTAGTGGAGTTATTAATAAAATGGGGAATGATATTGGTGGAAGAACTATATTTATGGGTCCCTAATTGAATATCAAGGGACATATTCAATTGAAGAAAAGATATATTTTAGTATAATTTAAGTTGTTAAATGTGATACAGTTAGACTGTGAAGTTTGACAATTTCAATGATATAGACAGCTTAATTATCATTACTGTGACTTGATTTCACTGTCTTTCCCCAGATGTGGTTGACAGTTCAATAATAGTTGCACAAAAATGTAAAAAACAAATGTCTTTACCTTGGAAACGTTCTACTGCGAAGTTCCTTTATGAAAACCTGACTGCCGTTCTGAACAGCTTTGATATCTGTGCTTTGTCCTGTGTCATGTTTGCTCCAGTTCTTTTTCTTTTTCACTGACAACACAAACAGAACAAAGAAAATATCTTAAACAACGCTGCTGCAACACACTACAAGGAATGAGTGAATCATTTTATTTCACAATTCACAAAAAGTGAAAGCTGAGAAGAAGTGAAATTACCACGTCACCAACACAGCTGTTTAGCTTCCTTTGTCAGTCAGTAAGAGTCCATATAACTACCAGTGACCTACTTACATGTGGATTTGCCGTGAGTCTTCTCGCAGTTTGGACAGTGATATATGTCAATATCTGGAGCGTCATCTTCATCCACCTCAACACAGCTGAAACAACACAAGAAACGTTGTTTACTATTTGGGAATGTGACCCTGAAGGACCCATTTCCAATGCATGTATCAGTTTTGAATGTGTCTTTCTTTAACCAAAGAAACGAACTAAGATTTATGTAAAAATGTATCACTACATTATGATCAAGACTGCAGCTAACTAACACCTTCATGATAAATTAGTTGGGCAGTTATTTTCTTTATTAACTGTTTGGTAAATCTGAAATCTGGCTCTGAAAATAGAGAAAATGGCCAATTTTCCATTTTTCATTGACAAATATATGAACCAACTAATTGCTTATGCTACAATTGCATTAAAGTGTAACTTTAACAGTCTGACCAGAAAGGGCCCAAAATGTTGACCTGACCTGGGATGAAAAAAATAAACCAATTCCCAGCTCTTCAGTTTCAAACAGGAGCTGTCATGGTCTCTTACATAAGAATATTTCTCCCATTTGGAGCTCCCAAACTCAGAAGAACTGAAGAGAGAAGAAAGTTTTTCCCCTGTGAACGCCACAGTTTTACTACAGCAGGTACTCACTTTCACTGAAGGCAAATGATGGGTGGGTTTGTTGACATAGTGGAAATGTGGAGGTCACAAATGTCTAGGATTATGGTTATCAATATGTTTATAAAGTTATACATTTCTGTGGTTTTATACAATCTGAGGCTCTGTTAATGTGTAAATGCAGTTCATGGTGAGCTATCACATTTGTTTGGCAGAAAGACAGAAGAGAGACAAGAAAGGTGTGAGCCATGCACTCTACCTGGTGAGCTACTAGGGTACCCTGTAGAGCTGTTCCTTAAAAACACAGCATTTGAGCAGGAACATAACATTTATTCAAATTAATTAGAACATGCTCATGTAGGCATTTTAAACTTCACTCTGGAAATGATGTTTGGTGCCTCCACTAGCTTATTTGAGTGACCGAGCTAATGTTACTGTAAGTCAGGAACAGTGGATCTGCAGGAACAGAGGGGAAATACACTGATTAAAATCATAATGATGTCATTGGGGTTATCTTAATTAGGGATGTCCCAGCTCAGCTCAGTTTCAAAACTACAGTTTTTTAACAGGAAATAACATTATAGATGAGCATTATGGGAAATATGGGATCCAACATGTTTGGTGCTTGGGAAATACTAAGGATACAAAGTCCAAACATCACTGCCTCTGCTACTTAGATTTTGATTCTCCTTTTGAAAAGTCTACTTATGGCAAGTCCAGCTTGTTCAATACAATGCTAAATTACTGGAGCAGCATTATAAAAAGACTGCTGCATATCTGCTGCTCAGGAAAGGACAGGCTACATTACTTACTGCAGCACTTGACCAGAATCCTCACCACGTGAGTGAAAACAACCAATCAGAACAGAAAATCCGGTGGAGCTTCAGTCACTCCTCCCGTACACAATGTGGGCAGCTCAACTCCACCATGCACGCTCTAACTCAGCTAAACTCAGGATCTTCAGTGACTTCACACAACGGTGGACAAACAACCACTGAACAACCAAGCACTAAGAACTGCCCATCTTACTTTAACAACAACAGTTTACATGACAAAGCCGAAGCTGAAAGTCAGGTTTTGTGAATTTTAAGTCAAGTCAAGGCAGATTCATGAGTTCATCTGACAAATACAAATAGCAGGATTGGTACATTATGTATCTGATTATATATGTGCACACACACACTCCAGTCCAATCCTCTATCTATACACAAGTCCTACATGGCTTTGACATTTTACGTACAATCCATGTGGTGTCTACATACATAAGTCTATGACTTTCATACTTGGTCATTTGTGTGAAAGATAGTGTGAAGATGTTAACTCATTCTGCTTGTAAGAAATGTGAAGGTATTCTACATCATGTTGCATGTTGGGACAGGGAAGTCATCACCTTTTGATTTTTTGGGGCTAAAAAGATGTTTACATCAGAGTGAAAGAGAGAAAGAAAAAGGACATTGAAACAGAATCTGTCAAAAATGCCAAGAATTGGTATTTGGTTGGACAAATTTACCATAATAAATCTAGATCTTTAAGATTTGAAAAACCAGGATTACGGACCCTAATGCATCTCAATGCGTCACAAGCCATCAAAATGTGAGTAAACGGTCATACCTGCAAAGGTGAGGCAGCATTCCTCACTTTGGTTAAACTAAACAAAGTACAACACTTTCAAGAACCTCAAGGTGTGTAATTATTTTATTGAGTTGTCAGAGGGTTTGATCAGTTGTATTATTCATAAAAAACAAAATAACATCTGCAATCTTTTACCTTGTTGGGTTTCTCTACTCGCAGTGGGCGGACATGTATAACCAATCATATAGTATTTGGTTATGTTGAGTAGAAATGTATAAAGACATGATTTGGTGGTAGTAGTTAAGTTTTAAGCAAGTTACCTACCTCTAGTTTAACAGTTGTGTAATGACAAGGTTGCAAGTGTTTGTTTGTTTGTACTATTTTGTTCAGCTGATGCAGTTTGGTCCAACTTCCAAACCAAATGGTTCTAGTCCCTGTATGGAATCCTGATCAGAATCAAATCCATTAGATTGATAGATTATACAATATATGGCTTGTTAGAGAGGTCATCATATCATCAGTTTTTCCTGTGACTTCACTCCTTCAGTAAAGTTTTATTTTTTTGATATACCTAAATTCATAAATTCATCATTGGTAATGGTTATGTTATTTAAAATAGACTACAGAGAAAAACATGTAGTGCAAAGTTTGGTTTCAGCTGAAAAATAATTCAATTGATGTTTTCATTGATTTTTTTCAGATGGCTGAGGATGTCAAAAGTGTTTGAGAAACACATTTGAGAGATCATTGCATAACGTGTGTTTATGTCTCTATTCTGTGGCTATACATGGAGAGAAGTGTGACAAATGAAAGGGAAAAATGGAGTCTTTGATTCCCACCGTGAGGGGATCTGGGGGCCCTGTTAAGTTGTTTTGGAGGTATGTACTAGACCAACCCTTAAAGACTTTTAATGTTGATGTTTCCTTTAATTTGTCAGTTGTCTATATATACAGTTTGAAATTCCCTGTTAATTAGCAAGAAACTGTATTTTTTTTAACCAAAAAAGTGTTACAATGGACGAGCATGAATCCAATGATTCATGCTCCTGCTGGAACTCATCAAATTATGAATGAGATCATTATTCAAATGACAAATTGAGTACAAATCTCAAAACTGTGGTTACAGGGAAACCATTATCTTAGCGCTTTGTAGAAAATTCTAAATGAATTGCGAGCAAGTACAAGTACAAGATAAAAATAATGAAGTAGGGCTACCCCACTACAGTACTTAAGTATTAAAATGCCGAATCTGTACCTTTTTGGAGTAATATTTTTTTCCCTACTTCCACTTTTACTTCGCTACATATTTTTGATGAGTTGAATGCTTTTACTCCAATACATTTTCTAAAAGTAACATTGTTACTCGTTATCATAGTTTGACGGATCATTACCGAATCACTGCCAACCAACTACAAGCATGTTTGGTGGAGCTGACTTGTCATTGGGTGATCGAGCTGCCTCACAACTGCCCCTTTTCCACGAGTACCAACTCGCCTCGACTCGTTTTCCATTACAATACAGTACCACCTCAGCGTGGGCCTGAAAATGAGACAAACAAAACAACTAGGGAGGCCCCCAGAGAGAAACAAACACAGAGAAACGTCTGCATCACATCATTGCTCCACAGTCTTGTTTTCTGTGCAGCAATCTCTGATAATGTTCGTTGTTGTTATTGTGTTTTAAAAATGCCGCGGTTGATTCTTACAAACAAGTCGCTCTCCTGACTCATCACGCTCTGGCCAATCAGTGGACTGCCGTCTGCCAACGTCATCCGATCAACAGTTTTTTTCGGCTCGACTTAGCTCGCATGGAGAATCAGGAGGTACAAGTACAAGTACAAGTACCTGGTACAAGGTACTAACACGTGATGGAAACACGTAAAACCGAGGCGAATTGAGCCGAGGCGAGCCAAGTAGGTACTGGTGGAAAAGTTCAGCTTGATCCTGCCCTGACTCTCGGTTTGCAGAACCATATGGACATATTCACGCAATTTTGAAAATCAGCTACTTTTGAGAGTAAACAGAAAATTTCTGTACTCTGAAATATGACTGTGCTTTATGCATACAAGTTGTGCTTTACTGAAACAAGTTGCATACAGAAGGAATTTAGCTATGGTGGAAAATATTTGTTCTGTTTTGTTTACAAAGCATTAATCTCAGTGTTTAAGGTTCTCTGATCACTTGCTTTGTTGGGTCCTTCAGACTTATGAAGATATACATTAACAACGTGATATTCAAATTTTGGACTGCTTTCTTTATTACCAACATTACATATTAAAACTTCATACTTTTACTTTCAATACTTAAGTACTTTTTAAAGATGACGGACTACTTTTAATACTTAAGTACAAAAATATTTAATACTTTAATACTACGTGCTTAAAGAAGACTTCTACTCAAGTCATTTTTTGGTAGAGTATCTGTACTTTTACTCAAGTCTGGGTCTCTGCTACTTTTTACATCTCTGCAAGTACTTGATAATGATAACATTAAATATGATTATTTACAACTCAGTACATACTTATTGCACCATATTTTGTCATTTCGACTCCACTGTCACATATGTGACTTTTCACAGATCGCTGATCCCCTTTAGATCCATCTTTCCTTAATATGGCTGTAACTCTCACCACTGACTTATAGCTTTGTCTTACTTAAAGGTGCAGTCGGTACATTGAGCAGAATCCGACCTCAACATTTGAAGCAGTGCAGCTTTAATGCCCCTCCCGCTCTCTCTGTGCTGCCCCTCCCTCCCCCACACTTCTAACTAGGGTGACTGGTGAGGTGAAAACACACAGAGAAAACACAGGTAAGAAACATGAGCTAAACTCTGTCAGAGAGATAAACAGGCTTTACATTCTGACTTTATGTTAGCGAGTTGTTTGGTGCCAAGTTGATGAAACACTCTGATAACGTGACGTGTTTCTGTACTGTCAGCTTGTTTACATGCTAACACTGTTAGCACTGTTAGCTAGCCAGTAATTGAACTGTTTATTTACATTTGTGTCTTTGCCCATTGTGTGACATTTGTATCCATATCTGTTGCTACGGAGACAGCGTAGACACCCTGACAGCAACTTCGCGCGCAACTCCACATACGTTTGACAGAGAAAGTCAGGGAGAGGGGGGGTCTGTGGGGCCAAACACACTCAGGACATCATAAATAGTCTGAGTGCTGTGCTGTAAATAGATTTTTTTGTATAGCTTCAAAAATGTGTATTTTAACATATTCAATTAGCATAATTATTTTTTATCCAATAAAGTATGTTTCCTACAGTGATGTTTGTCTAATTGCATTGGTGTAAAAACAAAGACACCAACATTAAATATAATCAATGAAAAATATTAAGAAGCTTTATTTTGCATAGGAATGACAGAAAAGGCAAAAAGGCTACCTCAGATTTTAAATATTATTAATGGTCAACATAAACTTTGATTTGTGATGAAGACGGGATTCTTGATTCGTCAAAGAGCAACAACCAGCCTCTGACCTGAGGAGAGAATAAAGAATATGTGATCAGTTTCATTTATAATGAAAACATCTTGGACACATGATCCAAATTAAAATCCCTGAATATAATAATACTAAAAGCAAATAAATAGACAGTGGTAAACAGTGGTAATTACCTGTGCAGCAGAAATGTGTCGAACTCTCCATCAGCGTGAATATTTCAGCGCTCCACCTCTCAAAGGCTCTGGTGATCTCTCGTTTAATCTCCGGCTTGGTCAAATCCTTTTTCTTTAGCTTCTTTTCCACTCTGCTCATCTTCTGTGTCTTCTCTCTCAGTATCAGCAGCAGTTGTCAGAGGAGGGAGGCTCGGTCTTCTCTCTGATGCTGTTCCTTGTGACGTGGAAGAGTTGGAGTGACACGAGGGTGCTCCTACGCTGACCCGGACACCGCCGCACGTCCCTTTGCTCTCATTGATTGTTTTGACCCAGCATGTTGGTTCTTAACAAATGGCTTTAGACACAGAGGCCGGGGCCAGAGGAGGCTCATTATTATCACAGATGACCTGTCCCTGCTGTCAGGACACGGTGACTGTTTGAATGAATACAACTAGTAGTGTTTGAAAAATGTTGAAAACAGAAAATATGCTCACCACAACAAGTAAATTCTCAACCTGTAGTTAAAACTGTAACTAAATATATATGCAAGACAAACCTTGAAGCCCAGTTTGACTGTAAAAATGAAAGATAGTGGTTTAAATATTTCCACTACGGCACCCATCCCCTCTCCAAGTATGAATGTAGTGTGGTGATCCTTAATGTAAATGGACTCATTAATGCCTCCTGTGGCTCACTAAGGAAAAACACTGAGTACAGCCATGATTGGCAATTACTCAGAAGGCAGGTGATGTGAACATGGCAGTTTAGCTTCTTTTTATAAAGCCTGACAGATACTACATTTCTGGTCTGATGCTAAAAATTAAAATGGAAAGTAAAATTTCCGATATCGATATCTCAGTCAATAATCTTTTTATGTTTTCAGAAGGGTGACAAATTAAAGGACAAATCGGCATGAAGTGTCTGTGCCTCCAGAGCAGCTTCAGGTCTCCTTGTCATTGATTCTCCAAGTGTGTGAACTTTCCTGGAGGGATGAACACATTCTTCTAAAGATATTCCCCCATGTGGTGTTTTGATGATAGTGGTGGAGAGTGTAACTCTATCTAACGATGTGATGACTGTGAAGGCCTTAGCATATGATTCACATCATTTTCATCATCATCAAACCTTTCAGAGAGCCCTTTGCTCTTTCGATGGGGACACTCATCCTGAAAGAGACTCCTCCCATCAGGATAGAAATGCTTCATCTTAGGAAAAAGGTGATCACTCACAACAACTTTGAACCAAGCCAGTATAACATGACCTCTTGATCCCATCACTGTGAGGATGAAGGCTTCAGTTTTCACTCGTCTGCATGTGTCACAGTAAGCAAATCAAACTCTTATAAATGCAGAGTTTCTTCATACAAAAGAAGGTCTCTGTTTAATTATACTGGACGTTTGTCGATGTGTGACACGAGGTCATGTCTTCTCCCCTGCATTTAAGCCAACACTGTGTAAAGAGAAGCTGGGGGGGGGGCATTAAAGGGTTAACGTTCAGGCGCGTAAATACTCCTGGTTGCTTTGCCGGGCTCGTTTACCGAAGCAAACACGGTTAACAAATGTTTTAACCCAAAGGCCACCCGGAGTGCAGCCCGGCAGCGAGAAACGAGCCAAAACAAAGAGGCGTGCGGGACAGACCCGGTCCGACCCGGTCCAGGAGGCGGCGGGGCTGCGCGGCTCTCCGCGGCTCTCCGCGGTCCGCCTCCCCGCCACCGGACACCGCGGCTCCGCTCAGCTGTACCGACACAAAGGAGCAGCAGAGCTCGCTCTCAGCAGCGACAGAGCCCCCCGAGCATGTTAACGTGTGTCCCTTTCCCCGCTGCCGCTCACGGCTCTCCCCTGCGGGCTGCTGTCGGCCATGGCTGCTGCCTGCTGGCCGGGCTGAGCGCAGGCTGGGTCGTGATTGTCAGCCTCGCTCCTTAAAAACACTTGGTGGACGGCTGCAGTTTGGCACTTAATGAGAAAATAGAGCAGATATCGGCGTGAAAGCGGCTCGGTGGAGGAGAGGTGGAGAGAAATGAGCGGCAGGTCTGCCGAGGCTTCCCCGCCGCCTGCACCACCCGCTCCCCGCCACAGCAGCGGGCTGAGAGCGGGGCTCTGCGGGGACATTAGTGCCCTGCAAGTGCGATTAAAAGACAGAGTCCGCACATAATCCACCGTATAAACCAGCGAAAATCTATATTACAGCAATCTCTTTATTGTTATTCGCGAAAAAATGTTACAACCCCGATCGGCTACAAGTAACTCCGCCTTCTTCTTCTTCTTCTCCGAGCGGCCTCTCTTCAGATGTAGACAGGCGACTGAGAGCCACAAAGCTGTCAAACGCATCGAGACCTCGCCATTTTTGTTTGTTTTCCACAAATGCAACCCGCCACAAAACACTGCATTGAGTAATCTGGCCTTACCTGCCGTGAAACCAGTCCTTGCAGGCATCGCACTCGATCATAAACTGGGTCACGTCGTAAGGTAATCTGCAGATGCAATATACTGGTACAGTCGCCATGTTCAATTCACAACTACGTCGGGATAGACTGGGGGGGCTGCAGGAGGAACAACGTCCTGCAAACAATATGATCCAATATGATGTTCCCCGGAAAAAAAGCCAGGGGTAGAGCCGCCGGACACATGAAGCTACACGCACATCTCCATCACAGCACGGCCGTGTGCTGGAAACGAGGGGGGCTCTTCGTGGCAGGCTTTCCTGAAATGCATGATTATTATTATTATTACTATGTGCATGCCCCCTGGTGACTGTACGGCAGCGAGGCGCGCATATTAGGAGCCACAAGACAATGTAGCCTCAATGTCGCCGTGAAATAAATAAAGAATAGTGGACGTTACGTCAGAGAGTTAGTTTAAAAAAGTACAGCTCAAATAAAATCACATCAAATGAATGAATTACAACCAATCTGGTGTGCAGTTTTAAGGATTTTTTTTTCCCTCACAGCACATTTGAATGCTGCTGTTCAAACACTTGGATGCATAATAAAATATTTCTTATATTTATATATATATATATATATATATATATATATATATATCTATCTATATATATATACAC
>JBAJHX010000096.1:27577703-27589736 GCA_037176925.1 Amniataba percoides
CAACTGTACAGATTGTAAAGCCCTCCGAGGCAAACAATGTTTGTGATTTTGGGCTTTAAATAAATAAAATTTGAATTAGAATTTTAGAAATCCTGTCCATAAAGATTATGAACAGGACCGGTGACTATGTCTCTCGGCTGGCCTGGGAACGCTTCGGGATCCCCCCAGATGAGCTGGAGGAAGTGTCTGGGGTGAGGGAAGTCTGGGCATCTCTGCTTAGACTGCTGCCTCTGTGACCCGGCCCCAGACCAAACAGAAGAAGATAAGATTAGATGAGATGTATGTACTGATAATTATAACTACACTGTGAAGGACATGTCTTTTACATCAAAAATAGTTAGCTATTGACTTACCAGGTACACCACCTGACCTTCAGTGTAGTACCTGCCTCCTCAACCAAACGTCCTAAAGACAGGCATTGAAACCACACCTCTATAACAACTACATAAGACATAAATATTTCCATGTGATTTTTTTCAAATAATGAGTGAACAAAATATGTAAAAGTGTAAGAAATCTTCTTTCTGCACTTACCTTTGGTTTGGTCTACCAACAGACACCACCTGGAAAGAGAGTCTTCCACTCCTATTACAGTGTTGAGCTCCATCCCACTGGCCTCCCAGTTATCTTCAGCTTCCCACCCTGCAAGGTTATTCCTTGAAAAACAGTGTTCATCTGTACAAATGCACCCATAGTGCTACATATTCTCTTCTGAGTGTTGAAGTGATCTTGCTTGCATCTCGGTAACTGGTCTAGACACAGCACAGGGAACACAAATGCATCATCTTTCACAATAATTGAGTTAGGGTATGGTTAGATTTTAGGTGGGATGTCAGGAGTTTGAAATTCCAAGAAGTAGGATGGCAAATGTTTGAAATTACTTTATGAAAAACAATTCTAAGTCTAAGTATAAATCTAAATGGCCCGTCACTGTGAGTACACAGCAGGCATCCCTTTGCCTCTTCCCTGATGGGGCATCATTGGGGGATGTCCGCCAGTGGTAGGACAGAAAGGTATCCTGTGCGAAGGTGGAGGGAATGGAAGAGGATGTGGGTGTGTGAAGTTCAGACCTTCTAGGATGCTCTGAGATAACTTCTCCACCTTGGCAACCAGCCCAGCCTGAAGAGAGTGAAACGAACCAAAACAGCTGTAATCAATCATTCTAGAACATTAACACAGAAGTGTTGGTAATGAACAGTTGTAAATTTCAGTAGTTGTTTAGAAGAGAATGTGCCCAGTTTACTTTGCCGAACATCTGTCCCGTTGTGGTTCAAGTCCTACCACACAGGCAGATCCTTCAAAGTGTCATGGCAAGAAGCGGTGTCTAGGTCACATGGCCTATCGACAGAGGTGCCTCAGGGGTCAGTGTTTGGTCCCATACTCTTCTCTCTGTACACTGCCTGACTTGGTGCAGTGATCCACTCCCATGGTTTCTCCTATCACTGTTATGCTGACGACACTCAGCTTTTCCTCTCTTTTCCACCTGATGACACAACAGTTTCAGCTCGGATATCAGCATGTCTGGCTGATATCTCCACATGGATGAAGGAACGCCACCTTCAGCTAAACCTGTCTAAGACTGAACTCATGGTCTTTCCAGTTCGTCCATCTGTTCAGCCTTAGATGAGATGTGCTTCCAGCCCAGCATGGCTCTCATCTCTAGCCAAACTCTTCTCCTCTGTTCTGTCCAAATGATGGAACAAACTACCAAACTCTCTCTCTTTCTACTTTTGAGAATTGAAGACCCAATTGTTCAGAGAACACCTAGGCACTTAATCTGACTCTTCTCATCTTTGTCCTTAGGGTTCGAATAAGTCAGCTGGTCCAAGACCCAGCACTTAATGATTATTTAGCATTGAGAAAGTTGTGTCATGTTGTCATGTTGTATGTTGAATGTCATTATTCGTAGTGATGCTTACATTGTTGAATCTCAGATGCTGAGATTGTCACTTGCAATCAGTTTGGTTTCATTACGTCCAAAAAAAAGAAAAAGAAAGGGAGGGGGTGGGAGCGGCACTTCTTCAGCCACTACATGGCAACACCTTTGACCAATCACACTTTAAGCACTTTTTTGCACATTGTAAGGATTTTCTCTTATCGCTAAATTCTTGCTTGTGTTGTACGTCGCTTTGGACAAAAGCGTCTGCTAAATGAAATTGTAGAATTGTAGAAAATTATCTTGACCTAATTGCAATGCCCATTCTGTCTTGACATCCACAAACTGGGTTGAATTCTTTGCAGATTACAACATGTATGTATTACATGTATATGTACATGTATTCCTTCAAATAAATGTTTATTTTAAGTTTACCAATAATCTCCATCTAAGCAGTTGTGTTTTTACTGTACAAGAGGTCACAATGTGATGCTTCTACTTGTTGGCATTTAAAAGCTAAGTATTTACATCCTCTTTTTGTTACATCCTCTGCAGTCAGGGTGGTCAGGGTGCTGATGGGTCTCTCTTTCCTCCTTTGACTAATTTGGCTCACGGGGGCACCAGTCTCCTCTTCCCAGGATTGGTCAAGAGCTCACAGGTGATAATCTGTAGTAATCAGAATTTACTACAGCCGGAATAAGCAGTTATAAACATATACTGTAGTTGCACCCTTACTAGCTCTAGAGGGCAGCATTCAATAAAGAACTGCTTGTGTGTGCAGCAGTCTTTCAAGGGACTTGATTTCCTAACTTTGTCTCTTTACAGTTTAACCCTCCTGTTTCATGGGTCAAATTGACCCATAAAGTTTAAAGTTTTAAAGTTTAATCATCTAGGAAAAATGGTTAAAAGTGTTTTTCAGTATGAAACTTCTTCTGCTTGCCTTAATTAGTGTAATCAATATATAATATGAAAATGGTTCATCTCTCATATTTGCGATCACCCCCTGCATGTTTATCTCGCATAGATATGGTTAATTTCACCAAGCAGTCAAACTGGAGGTAAAAGGGTGTCTGAAAGTCAGACTATTTCTTTCTTTGCAACTGTGAGACATATTTCACCCCAATCACACACACACACACACAGAGAGAGAGAGAAAGAGAGATAGACAGGTGCAGGTGTTATGACCTCTGATGGGAACCCTTTATGTTCTTGTGGGAAAACTCCACCCATATTCAGTGGACACTCTACAGGGGAGGGGCAAAACATCTAAAAGATTTTCTGCATCAGAGTCCTACCAACATCCTCTGTCAGGCAGACCTTTACAGAATGAAACCATCATTGATTATGACAGTGAAATAGAGGAGGATGTGTCTGAAGATGAAGACTATCTTGAGCTAAATTCTGATTGTAATGATTCTGATCTTGTAACAGAATTGCTATTCCTGTTCCTCCAAGTGAGACATTTATGTGAAAAAATGGTGAAATACATTGGTCTTCATTCCCAAATATGCATCAGTAAAAACTATCTGCAGGAAATATAATAAAGACAGTGTTGGGGTCCACTAGGAGGGCAGTGACTCGTGTGACTGACATCAAGTCAGCTTTTTAGCTGGTAATGGACAAAACGCATTTAGATGCAGGAGATCCAGGAGAGGACTGTACCAAGTACACGAGTGCGTGAGGTAAGTAAGTAAGTGTGTGTGTGTGTGTGTGTGTGAGTGTGTGTGTGTGTATAAGTGTATGACTGCATAGTGTGTGTCTTGGGATCAGCAAAAAGACACCATAGTAAAGTAATCATGGTCCTCCTGTTTCTAGGTTGGTGCTGAGGGGAAAAGAAAGAGGAAGAGGTGCCAGGTCTGCAGGCCATCTGACGATGTCAAGACAAGCATGACCTGTGCGAAATGTGCTAAATGAATTTGCACAAAGCACATTGTGATGACATGTCACTTGTGTGCTGAGTAGATGTACAGACAGACTGGTTCACAAACAGTGCATGTACGTAAAACTAGATTTAAATGTTATGTTTCAATGTCGTGTTTTATGTGTTGGTCTTTCAAAAGTGCTAAAGTGGTGAAACATTAAAAAAAAAGTTTGAACATGTATTTTTTTCATGAAAAACAAGTGAATGATCCTAATTGAACTATTAGCTGTTAGAGGTAAGGAACACCATTGCACTGAATATTGATAGAATAGTTAGTAATGGAATTAGTAATGAAATATTAACAATGCTTGTTAGGTTTTTTTTGGTCTCATCTTTTGGATAATTAAACATGCACCGGATCATTTTGACCTGGGACCACCATTGCTGTTTCTGACAAATGAACATAACAGGAGGGTTAAGCCAATAAAGTGATGTAATTGTGACACAAAGAAACCAAAAGTAACAGAGGAAGCTAACTCAAGCCCTGATGACAAGTTCCCAACCTGCTGAAGTGTGTATACTGCACACTCATCCGCTGGAAAGGCACCCTAGAAAGCACTGTAGAAATCTGTTTGTGTGCTTCAGATACATATTAGCATAACGACAAGACTTTTCAGCTTTTCATTTTAATATCAATAAAAATCCAACATGAGTTGTGATCTTTTGTAAAGAAATATTTGGGAATGCATATCTTTTTTATTATTTACATAGATGATCACAAAAAGTGAAAACTCGTACCCTGGAGAGTGTACCTTTTACACAATAAAGTAATAAAACACATAGACATCCACATAAAAACCTTAAGAGCATACACAATTACTGTTAGTTAAATAAAACTAACTGCATTTTATACTTTGATTTTAAAATTACATTTCAAAATTGGTTTGAGTATAATAATCTAAATGTGCAGTTTTTTGGAACTCCACTGTGTTGTGTTTTACTTCAGTACAAAAACAACTCAATTATTTAATTGTTCTTGCCATCCCAGCAAGCTCTAAGACTAACATAACTTTAATCAACACCTGCATTCATTATGATAACATTCAGCAAAAAACAATATTTTTTTTTGTTTTGTGACACTTAGAGTTATTAGAATATGAAATTAATAAGAAAGGTAAAGGGAAGCTAAGTGACTAAATTTTGAAAAAAAAAAACCAACACTGTCTTTTCATGTACAAAGAAATCAAGAAGTTTGATATGTGTGCTCTCAGAGTTCAAGCGATATCCGAAAGTGCTGTGCTCTTTGGGCCAGTTCCATTGCAAACTCCTGAGCCTCATGCAGAGCTTGCCTATCTGGGAAGTGCAATGCTGCCTTCTTGGTGGCCACAGCCAGTTGCTTCAGGAGAGCACAGAGGTGGTTGCTTTTACACAGAAGGCTCTGGCTGGACCCTCCACGTTGTGCCTCCCTGCAGAGGGTGTCCACCAATCTCTGGCCCACCATGATCACTAACTTACTTTGTGAGATGAATTTCTCTGGTGGCTGACTATCCTGAAGACTACCCACAAATCCCCCAATGGCCTTCTGCAAAGCTCCAAAGTAAAGTCGACAGTGCTCTGACAGGGAGGATGATTGATGTTCTTCTGTGTCACTGCCAGACTCAAAGAACTGACGCTAGAGAATTATGAAAAAATTGGAAAAATAGAGGTTAAGATTAACACATTAAAACTGTGTAAAGTGTAAATAAATTCTTTATTTAGGGAATACTCACCTGTACCTTGTTAGAGAAAGGTGCAACCTTTTCTTCTGGTTCCTTTGGCCCTTCCCACTGCTCCTTTTCAAAATCATTCCTAGTCTGAGGATAAATGAATAACAAAAATATTATATTAGCAAATGTATCTTGGTCAAAAGCTCAATATTCAGTTACCATACTAACCATTATTATGTATAGTGTAGAGTGTATGCAGTGGTTACCTGTAGTTCTACATAGTAGTCATCCTCCACTAAGTTCATTGCTTTTTCACTTTGAGAAGGACTTTTCTTTGTCTCTGGCTGATTAATGGCATCGACAAACTTTTGATCTTTCTGAGAGGCTCTGAACAGAAGCTTGCCATTGGCATTGATGATGGACACCAGGCGCTTGATGTCCTCTGGAACAGTGCGAGCAACCATAACAAAGCGCTCCAGTTGGTCAGGTGTCTGCACCTGTACATAATCCTGACAAAGTGTGTTGAGAGACCATCCAGCCGTGTTCAAAGCATTAATTGTTTGTTGTAGGATGATACCCGAGTCTTCTACAATGGACAACTGTTTATAGAGCCTTGTCTGAAGGTTGGCATCGGTCAGACGGCTGTTATTCCCTTTAACATCCAGGGCAAAGTTCAGGAATGATGTCAGAGAACATGTTATCTCCTCTGCTGCTTCTTTGATCTCCTTCAGATGTTTCTCCAGATGTTCTTTGCTTCTCCAGTGACTGCTGACAAATTCCATAAGCTGTGGCACAGCCCTGCAAACAGATTCCTGCAGGTCTAAAAGTCTGCGGCAGGCCTCGTCCTGGCTGAGGGTCACTTCTCGCAGAGGCTCGGGAGAGGAGGAGCTCAGAGCTAGAGAGTCACAGGAGCTTGTGGAGGAGCTGGAGGCTGTGCTGATTCTTTGATTGCCTGCTACAGAGAGACGTAAGTTTGCACCTTGTTCATCGTCTTCCTGGACTAAAGGTTCTCTACTTTCTGGAAGGTCATGAAAAGACACACAAGCCAGAAAGTTCCTCATTCGCTGCAGACGCACCCTTGTGAGTTCATGAGTATTACTTGAGTCTCCCCTGCACTCAAGGGGTATATGATCACTGGGGGGATCATGGCTAAGGGGTAACTCTTGGGGTGGAACTGCATAAACTAACTCCCCCATGTGCCTCTGTGTTATGGGCTTGTCATATATTAGGTCCCTTGGAAGCACCTTGGGTGGACTTAGGATATGAAGAGAACAGGGTTTTGGTATATCGTAAAGCGAGGAAGCTGCACTGTCTCTTTCACTGGGCAAAGCATGTGCTGGAAGAGTGTCGTAGAGCTGCTTGCAAACAGGTTTGGAAGGCATGGTATCATAGGAGCCCTGGGATGGACTTTGTTTCTCAGGACCCACTGGCACATCATAAATCCACTCAGGCTTGCAGGGTTTAGGAAGGGTCCTGTATCCATTGACCATTTTCTGTTGGGCTTCTGTGGCTGAGGGAACAGGGATGTCATAGTTTGGGTCCTGAGGCAAAGATGGTGGAACTGCATAGACCTATGCACAAGAAAGATGTTGTCAACACAACCACAGTTATGAAAAAGAAAAGCAGAAGTTTATACGCAATGAAAAGTGTCCCAGTATGCTATGCTTTTTCCTTCTCCACACAATTACTTTTCATGTCATCACCATAAAGCGAGTCAGTGAAGAAGAAGGCACCATTACCACCATTTGTATTTCACATTTGTGATTCATTACATCAAGGCTATGAAGCAAAGGCACTGGGCTCCTGGAGAGAGATCAGGGAGACAGTGTGATGCAGCCAGAAGGAAGCTATGCAAACAGGCTACTTACAAAACCCTCTGTGGCCATTTGGAACAGGTGCAAATGTTTTTTGCTTTTAAATGGATGCTTTTGAATGTCAAATCATATGTAATAGTACATTTTAGCATACTGAGCTTTCAGCAGAGGTGAATAATATGTAACAATGGTGAAAGAAGAATAAAGCTGGATACACTGTTGGTGTCTTACTACATCAATCCCAGTTTCCATCTTGTTTGTTTCTTAGAAAACCTTGTCTTGATCCAGATTGTTGTTGTGATTTGTTGCAATATAAATACAATTAAATTTAAAGAAATTAAAATTGCATTATAACTTACATAAAGGTCTTGACTGCTACACTTTAACCTCTCTGGAGAATCAAATCTTGTCTCCATCTTGGCGATTGAAAGCGTTTGTGACATACATCCTGGGGTGGTTGATGCCTGCAAATAGAACACAGTGACAGCAGAGACATTAGACCTGCACCCACTCATGTAGCAGAATATCTACATAGTTACGTCTAATAGCTTGTACTTTTAAAGAGTTTGGTATATTTTTTCAGGAGCTCATGGTAAAAAGAGAAACTTCTCTTGATTTGGGACATCATAAGCCTTCCCTTTTGGGATAGACACCACACTGAAGAATTAAGGCTGTAGACAAGACAGACAGGCTGAAATATTAGGATTGACAGTAAACACTGCTGCTTTGATCAAAGCTACATCTATCTCACTAACCTCTACATCAATGCATTTATGAGAGTGGTATTCGCTCTGAGGCCTGTTGAGATTAGTCGAGCACCCCATTATACATGCACCTTTAACACAGCTCTATAATAGAAACCACACTGCTTATTGAACATTAGGTGACTACTGCAAAAGGGAACAGGACTCCCCTGGAGCAGGAGAGGAAATGGTGAACATATGAGTATATTTCTCCCCACCCTCTGCTGCACAGGCACCAGTGCAGATTATTCTGTCTTTCTGGAGTCCCTGGTGGCTTGGGCTGCTGTTCACAGTTAGACATGTCTGAAGTCGGTGTCTGTTTGTGTTTTATAAGCCCATAAAAACCCCTCGTGCTGCATGCCTGTCGCCATGCAGAGCCCCATAGTCCCCATGTGTAAGTTGTTTTTCCAGCAGGGGTTTCACAGCGTTGTATTTCTGAAACAGTACAATCATGGCTCTCTAATTGTGAGAGTAAACACTTCCTAAAGAAAATAATACTAAAAAGATTTTTAATAGGTTTGTGGTCTTTGTATGTAATATAAATGATCTTGTAGAAAAAACATTACCTTGTTTCTCTCATGCCTTTCAGTGCTGTGCCTCAGGGTTGATGCAGCTGGAGTTTTTAAAGATGATGAAGGAGTGGACGGGACCTTGTAGATCATATCCATGCATTCATAAGCTGGGCTCTTGGAAGGTCCATGCACACTTGGGATCTGGTAGATATTTTGTGCACTGTCATCAGTTTTAGCTTCATTTAATTTAAGCTTTTCTGTGACATTGCTTAAGGCACCAGTGGTTCCAGTGTGTGGTAAAAGCTGCAGTCTATTTGCAGGGGCGAGGCCATGGCGTCCATTTAGAGAGCACATCCACCATCCGCTGGTGTTCTTATTGTTTTGAGCCATCACAGTGACAATGTCCCCTTTTCTAAAAGCCAGTTCATCTGCACACTCTGCAGTGTTGTCATATAGAGCCTTTGCAAGTTTGCTCTAAAATAAGGAACAGAGAAAATGGAAATAAAAATTTTGAGATAAAACAGTGTATGTCACATTTTAAATTATACAAAAAAAGATACTCACAACATAGATAATTTAATTAATATAATTTGCATATGGAGCTATTACCTGGTTAGTTTCTGTATTCTAGTTTGCACAGTACATATTTACATTTAGATGGAAATGCTTTTTTTTTACATTTAGATGGAAACACTTGACGTACTGTAATATCTTTTTCACATGTCACATGTTTTCTGCTTCTGTAGGCAGCAGTGATAACATTTCCTCTTGCAAAATGTTGCCACAAGTTGCACATATGAGTCATCATCAGAGGGACCCTGCAAGCTTCCTCTTGCAGGCTTAAATACATGTTATCTCAGCACTCCAAAAATACATTGAGCAGCGCTGATGATACCTTATTTCACTCTACATGTATTCATACGATCATCATCAATGACTACAAATACTGATAAGTAAAATTTCCTTTACCAGTGTAAACCTCTGCTGTGGTTGCTCTTGTTCTGAGACACAAGCTGTGAAAAATGAAAACCCAATGCCTCTTTACCAAAACCACCCAGCAGAGCTGAATTCACAGGCAGTAGCTTGTGGTTTGACTTAATGTGTAACCACTAGGAACACACTCCTAGAGTGGAGAAAAAAAATGTATGGTTAGATGAATGACAATTTAACCAAATGTGTTGTACATATATTATGACTATGCTTGAGCAGACTTTTTCATATCTGGTTTACTTTATTTTTTAGTCAGTTTACAAAAAATGTAACTTTATTGTCAGTTGACAGTTTAATGTGATGTGCAAGACAGGTTTTACCCTGAAATAAGTTCAAGATAATTGTAATAATTGCAATAAAAACAAACTTTTAAAAGAGAACAGTCTTCATTTTTTATTCCTAATAATAAATGTATAAAGTTTTTGTTTTTATAAACAATGTAAATCAAAAGTCAAAGAACTATGGAAATTATGCTATAAGGTTTGTGAAAAGTTATGCACAACACATGTCGAATACTTCCTTTGGATGGAATGTCACAGCCTTCAATTTGTTTTTCAAAAATTCATTCAAAAATTACTTTATGAAACAAATATATCTTCTAAGCTCAACATCTGTTTGTATGTAAACTGTAAAGCTACAATATTTACCCCTCAATAGTAATAGTAGTATTACTTGTAGTAGTAGTAGTAGTATAGTCTCTCAAAATAGAATAAACAGAATAGAGTTAGAATAGAGAGACATCCAAAATGGCACAATAGAAATAGTAGTACAGACAGGTCCCCAACAAAATAAATACACTGCACATGCTCAGCTCAGCACTGTGTGTGAGTGTGTGAGTGAGTGAGTGAGTGAGTGAGTGAGTGAGTGAGTGAGTGAGTGAGTGAGTGATCGAAAGTGAATCCTCTGCAACAAAGAGTTCATTCACCATCAGAGCCAACCACAGTCAGCACCTGTTGGGATGCAGGCCTGTAGGGTACACTGACTGCTGTAGACCCCCACCACTCACACACACACACACACACACACACACACACACACAAACTCCATGCCAATCCTCTGGGTCACACTATATACATGCAAGCAAAAAAATACTACTTGCTACATTAGCAAGCCCTGCTCTACTTCTATTACAATTACAAATGAATAACAGATTACATGATTGGATTGTTCTAGACTGTTTTTAGAAATCTGAATGTTGGTCAGTAAATACAGAAACAAAATCAGATTCAGCTGTGACTCTTTTGGATTCCTGTACACGCCTGCTTGTGCAGATCAGCCCCTCTGACAGCTGGCCTTCTGCACTTAAACTGCACAGCTGTCTCTCTCCTTTCTCTCCGCTCCATCCTGTTCGCCAAAAAACATTGGTCTGTTTGACACAAGATAAAAAATGCTTTTAAAAGTCCCAGATATGAGCTTTGGTCAGGCAATAAGTAACATCAAACCAAAAAGCCACTTCAGGCCATATCATATATCTCTCATCGGTACAAAGGGATGTGGAGTGTATCATTTTTTACATAAAACACATACAACACATAAAATACATAGACTGTTTGATTTAAGGCAGAAAGAAGACCCATCCATCTACCCATTTTCTAACCTGCTTATCCTGAGAACACACAGGGTCACGGGAAAGAAGACCGTTTTATTTAATTTATTTTATTTTACTTCAGCCACATTTGAGGGTTTTTGAGCACAGAACACCAGTGTTTTCTACATTTGAAGTTGATAACTGTGTCTGTGGTTTGCTGGAGTCCCAGAGCTTTAGACATGACATAACCCTTTGCAGATATTTGAATAACTTTCTTATTTCTGGAATTTCTACTGATCATAGTATACTGTTCTGTTGTTGAGAGATTTTAGGCAACTTCACATTGCTGAAAAGTTTCTATATAAAGGATGCCTCGATTCAACAGAGCTAGCATTAATCATGGCTGATTTTGTCCACTCACCCAATTTTTCAATAATACTGAGCATTTTCTTTCAGATAAATGTTTGTGAAATCAGAATATATGACTGATTCACATTACATCATGCTAATCCATCCTATGGTGCCCTGATGAAAGCCCTTGTATTTGCAATTACAGTGATTTGAATTCTGATGTTTTTTTCAGGATCTGCTAGCATTGTAAGCAAACACTTATGACAAAAATAAGACAGATGATGAAACTACAGACATGGACCTATAAAACTTTGCAACTGAAACTGAAGTCACATCCAAAAACACACCTGGAATTACTGTTTATCACCATAGATAAATAGACAAATGAAAATTTTACAACTTTAAAGTTGTCATTGTCATTGATTGATTGACTAAATAACCAATGGGGTGGGAAATTACAATTTACAAAACAGTTTTCTTCTCAAACAAACAAGTGTGACAAATCTGCGGACATAACTGCGGACGCTGCACCGATCCGCCTGTCAATCTCACGCTCCATCTTTCCCTCACTCATCAACAAGACCCCGAGATACTTGAACTCCTCCACTTGAGGCAGGACCTCTCCACCCACCCGGAGAGGGCATGCCACCCT
>JBAJHX010000096.1:27605578-27635439 GCA_037176925.1 Amniataba percoides
CCTTTTTGTTTTACACTTCGGCACAACAGCACTCTGTCTAAACCAGAGGAAAAGTAAATAAAACATCAGTTGTTACAACGCTACTTTTTGTCAGTCAGCTTTGGGAAAAGTGTCGGATGGTGCATTTACAAGGTGCATGAAGGCAACATGCCTCAGTGAATGTCAAGACACTTACAAGCCTACACCTTAACTTGTCTGTGGTCCAATCATCTACCAGCTTTCCTTTCTGTCTTTACAAAAGCAATAACTACAGTTGATGAAACAATTATTCAGTTAATATGAAACTTCAAAACTGCCACAGAATCTCTCTCTCTATTTTTTTCTTCATTTATCTTTTGAGGCAATAGGAAAAAGTCATCCTGGTATCTGCGAAGTTGTGATGGACTGTTCTCGCTTGTTTCTTACATTTCTCAATAATCATTTAAAAAAATGTTGATGGTATATGTGTTTTACTGTTTCATTAACCCCAGCACATACATAGCTTCTATTTATACTTGTTTTACCTTGTTTTACTGTTTAGGCGAGAATCTAGCCAGAATCTTCTATTTTAAGTGTAATACTATAGAATTGTTTTTTCATAACATATGATAAGCTTAATGAACAGAGTGAAAAGTTGAATCACTGAGTTTATGCATAGCTTTCTAAATATCTTTGTCTTCTGTTTATCTCCCTTTTGTACTCAGCTGTCTGAGCTTGCTTTGCATACAGCTGATTCAGTTTCTACAGAGTGTATAGAGTCGCATGCACTTCTCCCATAGACACTATTAGTCTAGCCATGATTTATCAGTGAATGTTCATTTTTTTAGGATAACTATTTGATTTCTGACACTTTAACTTTGCTCTGATGCAAGTCGGTCAATGCCACAATCTGATCTGTAATTTGATTGTTGACCCAGAAATAGAGCAGAAGCTTAACTATTTCTTCTTCATTTTACAGGTGATATTTTCTCATATTTTTAAATGTTTCTGAATTCTTGAGAGCTTATTGAGAGATTTTCAGTGTGGTTTCAAACGTTTGTTCCTTTCCGTATGCAGACTTACACTCATGACCCAGCAGAGGGTGCACAAGTACAGCTTTCTAAATGCATAAAGCAAGAAAACCTTCTAACCAGGCTTTGATATCAACTTTGTGGCTATGTTAGAAGTCTTGGCTTTGCAGTTATAACATCCAATGAAATATAGAATAAAATGCCTTTTTCCAAACTCCATAATTTACAGACTATTTAAAGCATTAACAGAGATGTTAATTATGGTTTACAGTTCAACAATGATAAGTGTACACACTGTGTTTGGCAGCTCTTTGTATTATTGATAGAGGTGCTGAAGACAAAATGTCATGTGCCATTCTTCTGCTATTCTCTTACAAATATGAGTATGGACGTGGATATAGACCTCCAGCAATTCTGCACCCACCCACACACAGTCTCTCAGTTTCCACTTCCTGCAATGTGGCTCATGAGTTAAAATGTTAGTGAAAAAAACATACGAGTGCAGTGTAATACATGCAGATGGAAAATGGTAGTTTAGGCAATTGAATAAATAGACCTATTCAGATGATACATCTGTCAATTCATGTGCAAAAATACAGAAAGAGACACCTTCAGATGCTAATTAAGTGAGCTGGATATTTCCCTTGGATACCATAAATCCAGGGCCATAAACTAAAAGAGCCTATCTGTTGCAGTGTGTAGAGGCAGGTAATTTAACAGTCCTCCTAAAATTACATAAAATGTGAGAGTGAAGGGAGAGGAATTACTTGTCTCAAGTGACTGCAGACTTATTTTAGTTGCAATTGCATGATAACAATGACTTTTTGAGAAAAAGAGGTCTCTGTGACAACTGAGATTATGTAAGCATAAGAACTAGTAGAACTCAGAACAATTCCTGGTTATTGCTGACAGTTTTCTGTGAAAATTGGTTCAACCCTGGTAACCTGAGTAGCATGGCCAAAAATATAATCTATTAACAATATTAAGTGCCTGCTGACTGTTATGTGGAAGACATGCACAAGTCCATATGGACTATACACATAGTCTCAGTCTTCCAAAACATGCAAGCATGCTTGAGGCGATGCTTCCACCCTGCAGGATTGTGAGATTTGTAAGGGTGGTTGAACACATGCGTGGTAGGTGGTGTCTTGTTGCCATGTCAACACAAAGCATGCTCTCAGCATATCAGCCTGCAGTTGCCTTGGAGACTAAATATAGTCTGAAGCAATGAAATTTTATAGAACTATTTGTTTTCTTTCAGCTGTCATTTAATAATTGCACAGTAAATTCCACATAACAAAAAAAATCTGATCTTGGAAAACATCGCTCACATCAGATATTGAAAGTAAAAATATAACACATGACATTTATAAATATATAAATAGCTATTGACAATGGATTAAATGACTAAATGTCCAAGAAAATAGCTGTTTCTAAATTACAAACCACAGATAAATGCTCACATGACTCTGATGCATTTTATCCACTTTTATAGCCTTTTTCAGTCTCTCCACTCATCGACTACAGCTGCAACAGATAGTTGTATGGACCACAAAAAACACTAAACTCTTTCTCCCACAGATCTGCTGCATCTGTGTGATAGTAATTCTTGTTGTTTGCTAACGTGTTAGCCACATTAACTGTGTATGGTCAATGTTGTGTTGCATTGCTGATGTGGGACACCACATTGGCAGCAGTGTTGCCAAATCTAAATGAATTCAGATTTGAAAATGTAACCCATGGTATAGTTATACCCATGGCAGCAGTAAATCCAGCTAAGTGTGAGTACAAAATTGATATTGTGATCTAAAAAACTACTCTACTATGTTAATGTATAACCACATGAAGTCTGAACTGATGCACACCTGCAAAATTACACACACAACTCTATATTCTCTGCCTGAGAGAATGAAAGTAGTGCACGTGCAGATAAGCGGCCACATCAGCGTTAGCCTTGCTGAAACCTTGTCTCTGTGGGTGTATGAAATACACTGTGTGGGAGAAAGTTGGTCGGTGGGGGAGTGAGTATATAAGTGAGCCGGTCAGGTACTGCCTCAAACTGCTGATGGTAAAGCCAGTTAATCAACATGACTGTTGAAGGTAAGCCTAACTCTTTCACTGTATTTCTTCTACCAACTTATCGCTGTGATATCTGCACAGTACTTTGCATGAGCATTAAATCATTCTGTCTCTGTTTAGGACCTTTCTGCTCTTTCACTCTGTGTAATCTGTGTTTTCAACTTGTCTTCCGGAAGTCTTTGTTTGACAGCCACACGCCCACCCAGCCAGCCCTTCTCCTTCCCTCACTCTCCTCCTCTCTGCCTCACCACTTTCATAGTGCATCTTCTCTCTCATTTGCATTAGTTCCGCTTCCTTCTGACAAGAAACAGTTCATGTCAAAGAGCTGTGTGCGAATTTCAGACTGGATAGCAATGCACGGCCTAGATGACAGAACAGATTGAAATGGGCACATGTGCTGAGGATGGTGCTGTTCATTGTAGAATACTTTCAAAGCAGGATAATTATTGCTTTTTGAAGTTCAAAGGAAGAAGGTAAGTCACTTCTGCTTCTGCTGCTCTTCTTATCTGCTGCACTTGAGTTTAGGCCTAGATATGGTATGGTCATTTCTTGCAGTGTTTTTTTTTACCTACACTGTGTGATGTCAGTACCATCAGATAGTTCCCCTTTTCACATGTTTGCTTCATGAAGTCAGAACAATAGCTGGAAATGAAATTGATGGAGTAGATAAGATGAAACAGGAAATGTTCTCATAATAGCACAAAAAGTCAGATATATCAAAATCAGTCTGGCCTCCTTTTGAATGTATTGCACCCAGGATACACTTCTATACTATTTTAAACTGACTACCAGTTGCAGAAAAAAAACATCCTTCTTAATAATTCAAGGATCATTGTATGACTATATTTCTTTACAAGGGAGTTGCAGAATATGTAACAGTGATATATTTACTTAAGTGAGAGCATAATACAGTAAACAGATAGCTCTAAAATAAGTGTAAGAAGTGTAATAATATCTGAAAATTAAAATACACACTCACACAGTGACAAAATAGCTAATTTTCACATGAACAGGAGCAAACTTTCCTCAGTTCACAGCACCATTTAAAGTATCCAGCGTGGGTGTGCTCATGCTGTATAACTAACAAAGAGTGTGTGCCATGTCAGCTGTACCTCTGTGGGTGAATTCTGTAAGATATGAGTACAAGGTAAAAGCACCAGCATCACAGTAACAGGAAATGAAAGTATGCATCTTTTTGCATAGATGGCTTTACACTTGAGTTGAATAACTGCACAGATATAACTGGAAACCAAACTGTGCATGCTGCTTTGAACATAGCATTTGGACAGGCTGGTGACAGAGACAATAGCTAATGTCAGCATTTCAGTTAGAGAGATAAAAGCCTCTACTGTACTCTGTGAGTGTCTGATCTCACTCCCTCATCATCTCCTGATGTGAGTCACTCCTACAATACCATCTGGCTCTCTCTACTGTATATACTACTGTAATATATATATATTATACACACACACACACACACACACACACACACACACTTACTATATTGAATTAAACAGTATTCAATTGCCTCTACCTTTCACTTCACTCTGTAACCATGGTTATTATTGCTCATCACAACAGTGCTTTTATATTGGTCCTGTAGAATTATGGACATAAATGCAACACACCTCCCCAGATTTTTATCATCAGCTCGATTAATGCCTGTATCAGCCTCTGTCCTGAGGGGTACAACATGTCTATTAATAACTGCTTTAGGGCATGTGTTCATTGGTATGCTCATTTTCATTGTTCCACACATTCTGCAGAGTAAAAAAATTAAGAGCAAGACCTAGAAAAATCCCTGATGAAATACACATTTCTGTCCCATTTGATCTAACTCAAAGCAGAGGTCTAATGCAACCCGTTCTTATCTTACAGGTAATTAAAAAACCTGGCTGTGGTACAACACATCAGCAGAAGTGTTGCCATGGAGACTGGCAAGCCAGGACTGGCAAGTGCTTCAGAACACATCAACTCCACTGCAGCACAGACAGAGAAAAAGACTGACGTCCAGGCCCCTCTGACAGCTGTTTATATCCACACAGTGCCTGCTCTACCACCACAACCTTACCTCCAGCTTCCTGCAGCTGCTCAGGAGCCAGCCACATTTCAACTGGCCATGCCACAGCTTTACTCCAAGGAGACGCTTCCTTTTTTGACACTCCATATTGCTGGTGGGCTGCAGTCTCAACCAGGGATGAGTATGGCAGCTGCTGCTCCTGCAGCCAGACCCAAGTCGGCAGGGAAACACATGTGTCCTCACTGTGGACGGGACTGTATGAAGCCCAGCGTGCTGGAGAAGCATCTCCGCTGCCACACCGGGGAGCGGCCTTACCCCTGCACTACTTGTGGAGTTTCCTTCAAGACTCAGAGCAACCTCTACAAACATAAGCGTACTCAGGCTCATGCCCGCCTCTCGTCTGAGTCAGAGCAGAGCAGTTTGGGCAGTGTAGACAACATGTCCAGTTCCAGAGAGACTTTTACCTCCAGTCTGTCTCTTGCTGAAGATGCCACACTACCTGCTGCTGAGACCACCTGTCCAGACAATACTGTTGTGTTGGTACCTGTAGTTCATGAGAGAGACTCAAATGAAACCTCAAAGGTAACAACCGAGGAGGGAAAACAAAGAATGGAAAATGAAAAACTAAAACCAACTGCAAGTCGTCATCTTTCCCTGAAGAGACAAGAAGCCACTCTGTTCTCGAAGCTGTGGGAGCGCTCTGCATCCAAAGGAAAATCCCAGAGCCATGAGAGTACTGACTCTGGTTTCAGTGAGAGCAGTGACCACTACTCCAGCCCTTGCAGTGTTTTGCCTGACAACAGTATAGATTCCCTCACCAACTCTACTAAGAGGCTTGATGAAACCCCTTTAGAGCCAGGAGAAAGTGGACAGGAACCCAAAGGCGTTGCAAAGGAGCAGGAGCAGAAGACACTTGAAGAGCGCATATCTAAGCTGATTTCAGAGAACACCGCTGTTGTGGAGGACAAAAAACTGGAGAATGTAAGGCCACGGAAGACCGTTCTGTCGAAGCAGGGTAGTATCGACCTCCCCATGCCTTACACATACAAAGACTCCTTTCAGTTTGACATGAGGATGAGTAAGATTCTGAACGCTCCGTGTCAAAGAAACAAGAAGTCTGGCTTTTACAGCTCCGTGCCCACACAGCACTCCACCACCATGGAGCATGCTCCTTTAACCCGCAGCAACTCCCTCCCCTTCAGTGTGACTCTCCTGCAGCCTGAGAGGAGCAGCTCAACCTCCTCCTATCAGAGTGATTATGTAACCCTCGTCAGGAGGGGAAGCTATGGCCAGATCAATTCAGCAGGTTTTGGAAGCAAGCCTGTGAACCAGCAGTTATCCACTCACCGCCCACTGGTCCGGCAGACAGCCGTAGACTGCAACCACGCAACAGACGGTCTCTCCATGAATTCATCTGTAGAGGAGGCGTGCACTGGTAGTCTCAGCTGCGATGGAGATGGCAGTGACATTTGCGGAGAGCCAAGCAACAGAAAATTCCGGAGGAAGAAAACACAGAAATTTGCCTACAACAAGTGGTATATGTACGGAGGAGGGACGTTCAAGAAACTCTACAATGCTGAGAAAGGTGGCGACGAAAGTGTTATCAAAGGCAGGAAATGTTCCACAAACCCAGAGCAAGACGTTTCTCAGGGCTTACAAAAAAGCTCACCTGCAGCTCACAAGGAGGCAGCAACAACAACAGGCCCAACAATAAACTTAACAAGCAGCAGTGCAACACGGTGCCATTCAAGCTGCCCCCCTGCCAAACTGTCCCTTGTCTCTGCAGTTGATCTTCATTTGAAAACTAACCAGGTTTATACATCTTGCAACTCTTTCAAGACGCCACAACAGAGAAATCTGTCTATGTCAGTTTTGCCATTACCTTCAGCTGAATCACTGACTAGCCACAAAACAGAAAGCATGTGCAGAGCAGAAGAAAGGACATCAGTTAATGATGAAAAACCTATTGACTGCAGCTTTCAGCACTTTGGAGTCCATGTTCCTTCCGAAAGGAAAAAGCAGAAGACTGATGACAAAAATATTTGCCTTCTGGATATGGAGACTGACCCAATGACTCATATCTCTCGCTCTGTCATTGGCAGTGAATCTCAGCAGGATGCAAATGTAATTTATATGAACCTTCAAAATAATCAAAAACATACTCAACTTAAAGGAGCTCTCTTCCCACCATGTATAATCAATGCAAGTACACTGTCTGCTGGTACCTCTCCAACCACTTCTTCCGCCTCCTCTGCCAAGACCAGCTTCCTGCCCAAGTATCAGCTAAAGTTACCTAATGCTACGGCTGAACCTGATTCAGATCCTTCACTGCATGTTAAGCCAATAGGGACGAGTGGCTGCACTTTCACCTCTGCGCCGTCACCTTCTCACACTGAGCAGACGTCATCCTCTGCCACAGCATCTGTTAAGACAAGTAGTGAACCTGTCACCTCACTTTCAGTGCAGAGCTGTGAAATTAAACAGTCAAGTGCTTTTATTTCCCCACAAAGCCAGCTCCTCTTGCCTTGCACATCTAGTCTAACTTTAGTTCACAAGCAATTTGCAACAGCCACAATAACCACAAACTGCCTACAAGATTATCAGGCAGGATTATTCAACACCTCAGTACAGCCTTCAAAATTTGCAGGGAGCTTATCAAAACCTGTTGCAACAATAGTTGCCAATGTACCTGCTGCACCTACCATAACCACAGCAAACAATCAGCCATCCGCTGCCAGACTTACAGCATTCTCACACAGCCAACATAACCCTAACGCCAGCCCTCTTGTGTCACACACACAACTCTCAGCAGCATCAGACCACTTGAACCCTGTAAACAGCTCAAACGCTCCAGCTGGACATTGTGACATTGCAGCATTTGACCAGATACATACAGCTGCTCAGAACGTGTTTCACGTTCACACAGCAGACCTCCAAATCTGCCTACAGATCATATCTGATGAGCAGCTGGCTCTCATTGAACCCAAGATTGAGGGACAAGCACACAGGAGCCTCTCACAGCAGGTAGTGTCCTCTCACAATGAAGTGGAAGCAGTGGCCCCCAGGGTGATCCAAAATAAAGCTCAAGACTCTGTCAGCCTGGGAAACAGGAATGAGGGAAGAGATCATCACCTGCCAGGACATCAAAAAGCGTTGGACCAAAGTGAGTATTTACCCACACTGACTGAATTCAGTAATCTTACTAGATTCTGCAGTATCTGAACCTATGACTGCTGATGCACTAGGCTTGTGGCAATGGCCACACAAATACGGTCAGTAAGTCAAAGGTTAGAAAGTGGAGAAACCCACCCACCCACCCACTGCCTTTGCCATAAATTCAAAGCTCCTAGACAGTATTCAACAACCCAACTGGGGAGGGACGGGTCATTAGACAATTCTGGGTCTTCACAGAAAATGACTCAAAGTAAATCACATAATGTAATAAACTCAGCCAACTGGTCCAGTTTGCTCCACTGCTCCATTGAATTAAGAATAAATCTTGCATTGAATTGTTTGTTCATAAATAGGGTTTTCTTTACTTGCTAAGTCAGCTACCTGATTTCATTCCAAATCATCATGTATGACAAGAATACAAAGATTAAGACTAAGAATTACCAAGATCCTAAAGGCTCCTAAACCCCAATTTCACCATGTCAGGTCATTTGGGCCTTTACACAGGTTTACGTATGAGAAAACATATTTTTATTTTATATAATTTATTTTTTTAATTGTACAGAGGTAAGGTTGCGGTAGTTGTCATGTGGCTGTCAACAGGAGATCACAACGAGATTTGCTAAAATGAATTTAATTTAAATGTATGAATTTAATGACATTTATCTTAGTAATGATTATACATCACATGAAAATAAAGGTTCAGGAAGAGCATTTACACACTATCATTATGTGATAACTAAAATCAAGAAATGTATGCGTAAAAAGGGCTACAATTACTTTTCCTATGGTTGATGAGAGTGGCCTTAAATTAACCTCATAGCCTCTTAAATCTAGTCTAAAACATAGTTATTGTTTAGATTGCAGAACAATGCCCTGGAGCACAGAGATAACAGAGATAATGTACAGACAGCAATACATTCACTTTTATTGATTTTTAATCCCATCACAGAAATGAGTTTTTACCACAAGATGGCAGTATATGATCACTGATTTCCAAAATGGAGGCCTTGCCTGAAACAAATTTTGATTTGTGCAGAATAACTAAAACACACTACTACTACTAAAACACTACTGGTCTTTGTCATGTAATTAATCATGTCATGTGTGTGTGTTTTTTGAAGAGTGTTTTTTGAACAACATAGCTTTGGCTAAAGAGGTTGCTATAATGTGATTTTACACAACCCACCTTCAGTGAAAGCATTCAATGCTGTGTGTTACTTAAAATCATTATTTTTCCATTGCTGGAAACACATATATATAAAGTAGTAAGATTAGGAGAATCCTCTCTCTATAGTGTGCAATTGAGTGTCAAGTCCCAGTGTCTGATTCTCACTTTAACTCAGTTCTTTTCATTGCTTGTCATTATTTACTTATCTATCATGTAAACTGTAAATTTCTTTAACTTGATCTTTTGGTTGTTTATTCACCATTATGGTGGAGCATGTAGGAGCAGTGAATGAGATCCTGTCAAATGGCCTCAGAGGCAGCAGGTGGAGCCAGAGGAGCGTGATTTTAATCACAGATTATCTGTTTCAAATACTACTGCCAGGACATAGTGACATATTTACTAAATTTGACTAAAGGGTATTTTTAAACTAGCCACCTACTTTTGCTTTGCCCGGCAAAAATCACAAACATGGTGTCCCCCAAGTATATTTGTAACTTGACTTTACATTATTCAGCCCAATCCAGATTCCACGTACTGCATAAGAGTCCCAGCCCTACGACATCCACATGCCAATATGCAATCATCGATAGATAATACATTTTTTGGTGGGTTTTCTTTTTATACTTTAATAACCCCTCCCTAAGAATTAACCCAACTGACTTAAAATTTGGTCAGTGCACTCTGAAGACGTTAACAATGAAAAGATTTCTAATCTTTAGGCTTCTTCAAATGGTGTGGCTGTGATGGTATGGCTGTACCGTACTGTGCCGTATTTTTACATTTAGAGCTTTCAATAAACATACACCTTATGTAACAGTACACCTTATTTTCAAGGCAAGTTAAAACCAACTTTTGAGCATTAATATTTTGATTCAACACCCTGAAAAACTTTTCATTTGTCTTTCTTCCCTGAGGGCACATGGAGGGAGCCTCTCTGACAGGATGTGCAGCTCAGACAGAGCAACAGACATGGGGACAGGAAGAGACCCCTGGACAGCCAGACAGTGTAGACCTGCCAAAGCAGAGCCAAGACACAGGAGGGACAAACCACCGATGCACAGAGGGGCTGGATGATATCGGGGTGGTGGCAGAAGATAAGAACAGAGGAATGAAGACAGATGCAGTGCAAGGACAGTGCAAAGCTGAGTCTAACTGTAGATACACATGTTCACAACATAGAACAAAGCCAGAGGTGAGACTGAATACTTTTAAACACACTGGATGTGTGTTCATTACACAACTAATTTATTTTCACTGTATCAGTGTTTACAGATCACACATTGGTATCATTTATACAGTTTAGGGCCAAATAACCGTACATCACTATGCAATTGTTTGAACACACCTTTTGCTCTAACCAATCTGACCAACTCACCACATCCTTTATAAAATAAAGTCACAGATATTGTCACAAAACCCAATGTTCCCAATATGTGTTATTTATTTAATGGTTGTTAAACTCCTCTAAATATTTCCACAAATCCCATACTGCATACTATATTCAGACTATATGGATTTGAGGATCATTTGGAAGCAGGTTTCAGCCATACAGAAGTTTTACATTACAGAATACTTAGTCATTTTTTTTTAAAGATATCTACCAAGAAAAGAAAAACACTCACACCAGAATGTATATTTTTCTAATGAAATATTTGCAGTAAAATGAATATGATATGTAAAACAATGTAAATCAAATGTGGTTTAGATAACCCCACACGGTGGCAGGTCAAATATTAATTCAGAGGTTTTGCAGCAATCCAATATCAAAATATCAGAAGCAGGCTCCTAATTACATTTACAGAGGTCTAATTTCTTTTTAATTTAATTTCAAATGTCATGGTAAATAACGAACAGTTGCAAAGCAGTATTTGCAACAACTGAATTATGAGATATTCCTGATGCTGATTTTACTATAATTAATTTTACTATAATTCAATAGTCACTGAACATGTGAAGCGCTGTGGAATTTGAGCAATGTAGGAAGCTTATGAGAAGGTTCAGTGGAGGGAAGACAATGACTGCATTACTTTGATGGTATGATAGTAATATTGTTCCTCATATTCTTCTTTTAGGAACAGGAAGAAGATGGAAAGGTTCGAATGGATTCCTTTAAAACCACTTGGCTATCTAGGCAGCATCTTCAGCATCTCTCCCAGACTCACTTGGGAATGTCTGAATACCCTAAGAAAACTCAGAGCACATCAGATAACTTTACTTTGCCTGCCTGCAACAGTCAGACTAGTCTTTGTGATTCTCCACTACCGAGGAACATCTATTTCTCACAGCAGTGCTGGGAATCAAATTCAAGTCAACATATCAAAGCACAGGTTCAAATTAACGAAACACAAAACTTTTCACAATTTGAGTCCGGACATCAACAAATTCAAACATTCTTACACCAGAACCAAAATCAAGACGAAAAGCAGACCAGCATCATGTCAGTAAGCTGTTGTGCTAAGTTAACATTAGGAAGTGGCAAAAGCCCAAGTCTCTCGCCTGATATCAAAACATCATCCTCCATACACCACCATCTGTCAAACAACAATGTGCTGGATAATAATGCTGTGTTACAATCAAAGCCTTTGACGTACCCAGAACCTGATGGTTATCAAGACACCAAGAATAAGGCAACAAGTGACAGAGCAGACCAGAGCAGTAACTCTGAAAGATCTGACATTTCCAACAAATACCAGTCTTTTTTCTTGACTGGCCAACATCATTATGACTATTCAGCTGAGTGTCTGCCTAGTGGAGTAAGGCCTGTGCAAAGCTGCCAGGACTACACAGAAGACACCAGCAGCAGTGATGATGAAGGAAAGCTTATCATCGAGCTTTAGATTAACATATACTTATGCGTCATTCCATACCAACTCACCTAGGATATCCCATTCATATTTCTTGAGAAGACTTGCAAAACCTCATAGCTCTATTCCAAATGTTCTTTTTTTATTTTTGAAGTCTCACTCATCTAATTTATCTAATTAACTGCTTATTTTTCATTGGATTGCCTTGAAATTTATGCTAAACTTCCAGTAAATCGCATAAATGGATAACTGGAAAGACAAAAAGGAAATTAAAAGACTATTTTTTTTTTCATTCTGGATGAGTTAGTATGAATGACCCATTTGCTATTTGGAGCTTTAACTACTGTGGAGAAATGTTTTTAGGGGCACAATGGTTATAAAGGGTTAAATAATAGGAGGGGTTAAGAAAGTGGGCAAAGCCAACTAAAAAAGTAAAAAAATGTAAAGGAATAAATGAACTGTCAAAAGGTAAATGAGAAACTTTACAAGAGTGTAGGTTGCTAAAAGTGCATTCATGTCATACACAAAGTGTAATTACTAGTAGCCAAGCTTTTACTAACAGCCTTCTCCTAATTTTGTACATTTGAAAGTTTTCCCCTCATTCTCTGTGTGTTGACATAATACGAATGCAGCAAGATTCATGGAGGGAGCTGCAAGTTTTGTAAAACTGTACATTAGAAGTAATGATTTCTTCAGCAGAATCAGCAGGTTAGCTCACTAAATTTCCCAAACGAACCAACCTTAAAATGATATTATAAATGATATTTATATGATGGTTGTAAAAACACAAGCTTACTTACGTTTAATGGAATAACAGTATTGGTATTGGTATTTTTTTCTTTTAGTAGCAAAGGTCTTGCCTCACAATCTCATGTCTTTTTTGACAAATGAGATTGCTTTTGTTCCCCTCAAATATTGAATGATTGGCCATAATTTCTATCAGCCTTTCCACAGTCATCTTCTCTCATAAGTTGTACTCTATAACCTTCCCAGATAAAACCTGTTACCTGTGTATGTGAATCATGTACACTTGGTGTAGATCTAAACTGGAGGGACAAGACCTGTTTCAGTTTGACGAGTCAGCAGCTATAATACGGCACCAGAACTTACAGGAACAGGAAATGGGCAAAGGTAAACATTTCTGTACATACATGCTCAGTTGTAGCTCACGCTGACTTGTCAGTCTTCACATATTAGTGGTCATAAAACAATACTGAACTTGACAGGTTTAAGTGTGCAGTGCTGAATAAACTTTATATCCCACACATTTCTTCAGCAAGGCCACATCAATAGGCAACAGTCGTTTGGTCAAGTTGCTGGCTGATTTATTATTGTGTTGCAAATGTTAAAATTTGTTTGTACAAATTGTCATTTTCTAATTTCACATTATTAGTATAGATTCAGTAAGTATGCACAACTGACAAAACAAATGAATCATTGTCATATTTATTGGACATAATTGTGTATTTTTCACCACTTTAGGAAAAAAAAAGAGATAAATTAAAACTTCTCAAAATTCTCAAAGCCATGTGACTGTGTAGGTCTATTCTTCACTTAAGTCTGGTAGTTTACAGATGCTATAATATTCTCAAGGCAGATCAGTATACTGCATTTATTTTTTCAAATGACAGACATAGCTCTAACAAATTATAATATTAAATGTTGTTGAATATTTACACATCCAATAGACAGTGGTGCCTTGACTTACGAGTTTAATTTATTCAGTGAGAGAGCTGGTAACTGAAATTACAATTATTAGTATGTCAAAACAGTTTTACCCATTGAAATGAATTGAAATCCCCAAAAAACCCACAATTGTTTTGTTAAATGTTTTTAAATAAGACAAATGTACTTAATAAAGAATAAAGAATATTGTATACATTTTTTTTCCCGATTTCGATATTTTGATCATTTCTTTCTTTAATTCAATGCATGTCATCGGCTTTTTCTTCTCAGCACTGCCCTTCGCAATCACTTTCTTCGGACCCATGGTTGGAAAAGTGAAGTTTTGCAAAATAACTGCAAGCACAAATGCGAGCACAACACTGATGCTTCCCATACAAGATGGTGAAGTAAGCAGACTCATCAGTCTGAGCTACTAAATAAAAGAAAATAGGGAGACACCTTTCATCAAACCTGGCTTGACAGGTGCCCTTTGACCGCTGGGTCATAGATCAAGCTTGACAGGTTGACCCTTAACTGACATCAGATCATCAAGAAGTTAGCATTTTACAGTCGTATCTGTATTGCCGTGCTGCAGTCGAGGCTCTCGAGCATCTTGTCTACGTGTATCCTCAGTTCTTAAGTCCTCAGACAGATAGCAGATGTGTAGTTATCTCTTTAAAAGGCAGTTAATAGCACTGATTTCATCAGCAGACAGTGGAGATAGATTGTAGCCTCTCAGCTCAGGTTTCCCTGCAAACAAACAAAAAGACACACATAATCACCATTCAGATGGCTTAGTAGAAGTCTTAGAGGGGTATAATCCCCAAAATAGCAAGACAAGAATAGCATAACAAGAATGATATCTCTTTTTTTCACTGGCTTATTAGAGGAGTAATTATATAGTTACTTTACAGTATGGCTCTTAATGGACAGATACTAGTCTCAGGAAATGGTTTATATATTGTTCTTCCAGTTAGAGCTGGTACACGGCACTCAAAAATCTGTCAAAATGCTTTAGTACGACTTTGGTAAGCTGCAGTGGGTACAGAAAGTATTCAGACCTTTTACATTTTTCACTCTTTGTTTCATTGCAGCCATTTGCTAAAATCGAAAAAGTTAATTTTATTTCTCATAAATAATGGTCATAAGTATTCAGACCATGGATGTCGTTAGGTCGGCGACTGGGGCAGGTAGCGAGCGGCAGTGAGTTGTTATTACAACAACTGTGACAGTGCAGTCTGAAATAGAGCCCCGCTTCTCTCCGGCAAATAAAATCTTACATAGTCACATAAATCTTGTCACATAAGTATGCCAGTGTATGTTGTCCTTCTGCTAGTTCTTCAGAGAGTATTCCACAAAGCTGGATTAAGGGAAAGCCTGGCTTATTTTGATAAGTCTGGCTCATTTAAGAGAGAGCTCCGTTCCATCATCGTGGTTTATCTGAATGCTCGCTGAGTAACCATGGTAACTGATGCTGCAGAACTAGCCTGCTCCGGGGCAGCTAAGCTAACTGTCAGGCTTCGTTTAGCTTTGTGTCAAAGGATGTCTGATGGGCAGAAACAGAGTCCTGAAACAAAGTTCTGCCAGGTAGATTTCCACTCATGTGGAAAAAACTCCTCACTTTCACTGTCTCCACAATCAATCAGTCAGTGAAACCTCAGTTATATGGCACAATTCTCACATAAACTGTGACTAGGTACTGAAAATTTAATTACCGTATTTATTACTATAGGGTGCACTGGATTATAAGGTGCACTGTCAATGACTGGTCTATTTTCGATCTTTTTTTTTTCCTTATATCTTCATATATAGGGAGCACCGGACTATAAGGTGCATTACACACAGTACGTATCACTCCGCGAGGCTCCTGACTACGGTGGCCGTAATGCAGAAAATGTAAGGATTTTAAGTGTGCCTTATAGTCTGAAAAATACGGTTTGTTGATTGGCTAGATTGCTTTGATAGCAAGTTTTATATATACATTTTATTGGTAGGACCAGCTGGTCCTATGTTACAGTGATCCTAGAAATGCTTAGCAACAGAATAAATAGCATAAGCCACAAAGAGCATTACACTTTTTTTTGGTAAAGTGGTATTTTATTTAAATGATGTCATTCTCAGTCTTCTCATGGCTGATTAATTATAACTGAAAATTATTCTAGTGGTGATGTATTACAGATTGTGAGGACGCTAGATCTTATATTATGATTAAATTCAATAATAATACTACATAATAATAATAATACTAACCCTACATATTGCTTATTCTTACAGATATAATACTAAATTTAGTTAAATCCTTGGAAAATAGTATACTATTCTGGCTTTCCCAATGCCCCAGCTCTTTCTTTCAAATGGTGAGCATTTATATAACTTTAGATAATACAGTTGATACAAGTATTTATGAGGAAGTCTGATGTTGTTGATGTATAGAGACAAACTTCCTGATGATTAGTAATTCACTTGCAGTATAAAGGCTGGATTTGGGAAATCATGTATAGAACTTCTCATTAATACCTAATTCCATCAATACTTGGTAAAAGATAAACCTTTAAAGGCATATAAATATACTTTATAGCAACCACTAAATTTAATGCAGGTGTCCAAGTAGATGCCTTTTAAAGTTGTAATGACCTGCAACCCATCAGTAAAATTGTGCAACTGCAAGGAATGTCGCTGTGAAGTAAATAACGCTGTTATAACTTTAGATGCTCACAAACAGACTGAATAACCAGGTTTTCCAAAATACCACACTATTCCTTTGAAGCAACATGTTGTCAGCAGCCAACTGTATAGCCAAAATGCTCATACCTTGCATCTCATTAAGACGATTGAGTTTTGCTTTCAGTCCTTTGCGAAGGTCATTTATTTCCCTGTCCAGCTGCTCTTGGTCTGCAGAAACAAATATCAAAAAATGGATGATCTCATATGTTGCTACAATATTTCCATATATGTACAATCCATTCATATTCTGTTCTATTATATATATATATATTTAAATTCTTCATTTGACTACAAACAAGTTTACCATTGCTCTTCCCTGGATCTGACAGTCTGTGTACCCTCCAATGTCTTGTCACATTTAAAGTGTCACACACTGTTTATGAGGCTAGCTGGACTGGCTCATGGGCAGATATTATGTTAATTTAAAAAAAAAAAAACAGTGCGTTATCCTCCTCAATCAATTATTGTAAACATAAACTGGATAATTTGAAATCATATCATATGCTCTGAAAGCACTTGTGATAATTATGCCTGTCATATACCAGTAGCATCGCAGACTGTGTTACATGCTGTGGCACCCACCACCACAAATAAATTGTGACGGGAACATTGTGGTAGACAGTGTGGATCCAATGCATTAAGATTTTGTTACCTGTTCTTTTTTTTTTTTTTTACCTTTCTGAATCATCTCTCTTGTTTTCAGTTTAGGAAATCTGATGAACATGTTTCCGAAGCACACCGTCACTCTCTCTGTAAATGACAATGTGTTTAGTATCATTTCAAGTACAACAACAACCATCAGTCGGATAACCAAACACTTGACTCATCAAGACACTAAACTGTTGTATCCACTGTGAAATGACTGGAATAAATGTTTAATAAAATATGCCAATGTGTCCACTATGTTGTTTCAGTCACTCACCTGAAAATAATAATTCATGTTTAAGTGCATTTAGTGCCTCTCTATTACTGTTCTTCTTTATGTCCAGGTCCACTATCTGAAACATCAGAGAAAACAGATGTTTTATCGTACAAACATGCAATATCATACAGTATATCAGGGGACAAACACTAATAATACAATGGAGATTGTGTCAGTTGACATTATTTTAATGCCAGTTAATGTTGTATATTTCTGCAATAAACTAAGTGACCACCAATATAAAAACGAATGTAATGTAGCGTACATCATGGCACGTAACAACAAAATACACCTGTATTAAAATTACCTTACCCAGACACTTTGTTAACTCAAGAACAAGAAAAGATAGCAAACCTTCACTGAGGGGTTTTGGAGGACAGTTAAAGAGCACTGCAGAGAAGGGGAGGGACCTGGCTGTTGTACTTGTTGAAATCATTTTAAGCCAAGTCTCTTCTTAATCTTACCATCTGTAGCTTTAATGTTAATGCACACTTAAATATGTGTTTATTGTAATTCATAGCATTCTAGCAATAGTCATTGCACATTGCAGATTTTTCTCATATCATATGCAGGCCTAGTTAAAATCATAAGACAGTAAAATATCAAAAACATAAACTAAAGACAACATGCATTATATCACTTATTTAGATATAACAACTTTATATATTTGCGCAGAAATGCACACAAATTTGCAATGGATGTGCATAAGTTCACAGTATTTAGGTTGAAGACTTTCTCAGACCAAAGATGTGCAGTAATGTAATGCACTGATTCTGGTAAGGGGCCTGATGACAGTGTAACATGCAGTGGGTTGGGAGCCTCAGTTATGGGGCCAGCTGCAGTCAGAGAGAAAGTATTCATATGGTGTGAGGTTTTGGTCCTCTCAGGCCACAATCTCCTGCCAGATGGGAGTGTTTAAAACTGTTTGTGTCTGGGGAGGGAGGGGTCGGCCGTAATCTTGTCTGCACGTCAGTCACATTTTCTGTGGCATGAATCAGGTCATCAGATGGTCAGTCTCCACCTGTGGGCAGGCTCATCCCCACCAGAGAGGAGCACAATGAGACTGGTGTTGTCTGACAGACTGAAGACTGGTGGTAAACAGGGAGAAGAGCAGAGGCCAAATAATGATCCAGTTCTGATGTTCTGTGAATCAGAAACTTGTTTCCACAGCTTCACATGCTGCCTCCTGTCAAACTGGAAGTCTATGATTCATCTGCAGCTGGAGTCAACATTATAAACATGGAGCACACTAATACTTATACGTGAGTATTTTACATAGAACAGCCACACCACATAACACAGTGCCTGAGACTCAAGGGACACATCTGTTAAGAGACAGTGGGTAAGATTGGAGGAAGAGAAGAGATTGGAAGTAGTGTGTACAATGTCCAAATCTGAGTTTTCATTCAGGAGTAGTGGGTTAATGTTAAATGGCCTCAGAGGAAGCAGGAGGGGCTGGAGGAGCCTGTTAAAAATGTAATTTAAACAAAAATGGTTGTGAACCATAAGTCCTTTACTGTTAGTTGAGCATCTTAGCTGCTAACAGTCTCTATCCCCTTCCCGGTAACTGGTGCATTAGTCAGCATGAGTGGCCGTGATCGGCATGTTATTACGAGCGTATTGTTAACTGGGAACTAGTTACCTGTTGTTTAGTAGAGAGAACATCTTCAGCTGCCTCCTCAACTTCTGTTAGATAATCTAAAACACGCTGCGAGTCCATCGCGACTGCGTCGCTCTGAACACACGATCGGTCTGACGTCATTTCTCTCCTTTGAGTTTTAATACCGGTCAGCAACAAGCTTGCACGCGCATTACCGCCACCTACTGGGCTGGAGTGTGGAGCAGCAGATTGGCTGATCGAAAACAACTTCAGGAATACATACCGCCACCTACTGTATGGGAATATATAGTTCTTCTTCTTCTTCTTCTTCTTTTGTTAATCTGGGATTATTTAAATACTTGGCATTCCTCTATTTACATTACTGCCACCTACTTGTTCTTATTGTCCATTGTTATCTGATAATTATCTTACTGTACTACTAGTTATTTGTCTGTTTGCTTTCAAGAACCTAAATCTCCCCACCATCGCGCCCCCACGCTGTAATCTTGACCTCAAATTCTCCAATTTTTGTTCATTTCCCATATTTATTGTGTTATTGTTTTATGTATTATTTATTATGATGTGAGTGGTCCCTTATTCTGCGCTTTATGTAATTTTGTCTCACTGCCCCAGTGATGTTATCTGTCACTGTTACTTCCCTTCAAGCAGTGCTCCAGGTAGCAGACAGGTCTGATCCAGATCTGGCATCACACACACCACTGGCTTGGCAAGTGGTGTGTCAACCGGATGTGGGCCAGGTCTGACAATGATGGCACTGTTCATACTATGGCATGCCATATGTGGGCCGATTGTGATTAAGCTCATGTTGGCCGTATATGTCTCATATGAACAAGCACACATATGTTGTCTTATGTGTGAACCACAAATGATTGTTAAGTCTTTTCTATACCGAAAATGATTTGAAGCTTTGGGGCTTCGTTGTGACTAAGAACAGTGACATCTGTTGGCAGACTGGAATTACAGCAGCTGTTTTATAATTCGAGCGAAACGCACACAGAAAAAAATCATTGTTTCAGTCCCAAATGTGTGCAGTAAAACTCATTTACTACTTTCATAAATAGATTTGACGTTATAAATAACCTTTGGTGATGTGGTTTCTGTCTCGCTTTTTGTGTGCGGCAACAAAAGAAAATATTAGAAAAAAATATAAAGCCATGTGTTTATAGCTGGATTTGATCCTTCACCCAATTTGAAGTTTAACCTACTGAGCTATACAACTAATCATGACAACTACTCAGGCTGTATTTCATTCATCATATACAGTATATCATTTATATGTTTTACGCCATGTTAGTGAAGTTTGATCTGATAGAAGTGTCAGTAGTTGTACCTGTGAAAATGGATAAAAGTGTAAAAAGATATAAAAAGTGACGGTGCTTTGTACAATGTTTATTTTCACAAGTCTTCTGTCAAAAGCCACATCTTATAATATCACTGAGGCATCATTGCATAGCAAAGCATCAAAGCAATGAACTAATGAAACACTTCCGGAGCTTCGAACGTCATCAGTCACGTGACACTTCGCTCGATACAAGCTCCAACACTTTGAGTCGAAACATGGCAGCTCATTGGACTGAAACAAGCTTCGGAGCTTCTGTATTGTTTGCCCATCTCTAGTGTAAATAACTATACGTGCGCAGCTTGACTCTCTATTCCCGCTTGCTTCAGGGACCGTCCACAATATGATGGAATAGACATTGTTCAAGTTGATCTTGCAAAAACCTTGAAAGAAACCCACTGTGGTGCAATTAGCCCATTGTTACTGTGCATCTGTTTAGGTATAGACACTTTCAAAGACACCAAGCTGTAAAGAACACAAAATATAAATGGATTTGTATGTAAAACATATGTGGATGTTGTTGATTTTGATGTTATTTTATTACGTTTATTATGAATTTGCTTCAATATTTTAATTACTGTGTAGGGCTGTGCAGACCAGTGTGAAGACAAAGAAGGTGTGAGGCACAGTACAATAATTTATCATGATTGCACATCATTAAAATGGGTACAGACATCTGTAATCTAATGCAGTGCATTAACCCTAAACTTAAGGAGAAAAAAAGTTATATAATGCTAACCCTGTTTTTTTATTGAATAGGTTTTAAATAACATTGCTGGGACATACAGTATAAAATTGAGAAACTATTTAGTATATGGAAAAAGAAAAATTTGGAATTTGTAGTTACACGGATAATTTAACGGTAGGTTTGACAGGCACCACAGATACCTACTATGAAAGTAGTTGAAACCAAAGGCAGACTTCAGTCTGCATCCTCATCCTTTATTTTACTTTACAAATTATTAATTGTGCTTTCATTGCATAAATCATGCTGCTCAGATTGTCAGACCAGTTCAGATATGCTGCTGATAGTTTCAAACATATCTGAAAGAGTCAGGGTATATTGTACTGCTGATCAACTAACAAAGAAATATGGATTCACAGAGAACTGCACTGGCTCTTAAAAGTGGGGGACACATTAAAGAGTGTGTAAAGAGAGTCATGGGTGCAACCATAACACGCTCTTATGCCAAAAATATCAACATGTGAGGTGTAAATGCGAAGACTGGCGTCCAGGACCAGCAAATAAAGGATGTTGTGATTGGAAGGTTTGTCTTGACACTCATTGACTCCCTTACAGGCTTTATTCATTTTGACTGGATTTACAGTGCAGGGCTTGATGTGCAGTTTTTTGCCTATATCCAATTTTTGAAAAACACTTTTTTTTTCAGCGGCAGTGTACCATAATCGTCTCACATCTGGAGCCATGGACCAAGAAATGGAGATGCAGATTATTAAATGGCTCCATAATAAACCAGACAGGAGTGGTGGACGGACTGAACGAATGAGGAGAAAGGAGCAGTGATGGAATTAAGATTGATGACAGGCTGAGCAAAATGCTGAGTTGTTCACTGATGTTGCTGCAGCTGTTCTTAAAAGAAATTGTGATTATACTGTTAAGGTCTGATGGGGTTCCAATTCAAAATATGTTTTTTCTCTTGCGCTACTTATGTTCTAGTCATGGAGCTGAATACAGTTAAACTGGGGTATTTATTAGGCTGACAGCTGATAGCAGTGTTAAAACTGTTCTGGGTCAGCACAGGGCCACCAGTGTGTCTGCCGCTGGCCTCAGTGATGAAGTTGATGATGATGCTGATGTTCTCTTATTGACCCCGCTGCTGCTCCAATGGTCTCTGTTAGCGGATCCTTTGATCTTTCTGGAAAAACCTGTAAACGATTCTACTAATGCTATACAGATGAAAGTAGTATTCCTGAACTAGATCCACTTTCAGACAATTACTGTTGTGCACCTTTAGGTACCAATTTTGCTACCTGGAACAGTAATTACTGTCTCTAACCCCCAGCCTTGTTTGTGGTTTCCAATTTCGGTCTGTTGCCGTGTATCATTCCATTAAATGCCCCCTGTTATTGCCCAAGTCATTACCAGCAAAACCCTATGATTTCCACAGTGAAGTTGGCTACTTTATAGTTTTCTCTTTTTTTTGTGTCAATTTCATAAACTATAAGATAATGACTATAGTCTTCCCCTTGTCCAAAATGTTTTTTTATCCGATTTTAAACCGTGGTTCACCGGAACAGCCTTGGCGAACCTGAAGGTTTAAGGATATAAATCTGACTTATTTCGATAAGAGAGTTCTGTTCCATCAGCGTGACTTATATGGATCCCCTGCGTAACCACAGTAATTTATGCAGCAAGTAATCCGGCAAAACATAACAGCAATTGAAAAAATAAATAAACAAACTTGCTACACTTTGTCATTCTATTAAAATATTTATGAATGGCTGAATACATATATTCATAATCAAACATGAAATATTATGACTATTTGTGACATACAGATATCTCTTTCAGTACACAAGTTACTTTTAATAAATTCAACCTATTTCAGCCTATTTGGCCTGTTTACAGGATCTTTTTTGGGGACAGGTAAATTCTCCATTTTTGCATTGACAGCATCTGGATTTATGTCCCGTTCCTTGAGCCCATCTGTTCTTCTCTGCTCAGTTCCAATTCGTTTACACTCTGAACAACTGCGCCTTTTCTCTGATGCACGTTTTTGTCTTTCTACTCCAATTGTTGTCTGCTCTGAGCCACTTCTCTTCCTTAACCCCCCTGTCCTGTATTCAAACACATCCCCCCATTCCCTGAAGCGGTCTCTTCCAAGCCTAAAAACAGAGTCTCTGACGGTGCACTGTGGCTCCATGTTAATACCTTGAACAGGGTTGCGGATGTTTCCTGAGGCTTGCATTCTTCTCAGGTAGCTGTTTGTCCTCGCAGTGCTGCTGAACCTCTTAGCTTGGGATGCTGAAAGTCTGTCTGAGGAGTGCACCCGGCTCTCGCTGTAGCTTCTATTGGGGAGAGACACAGACCCCCTGTGCTCCACCACTGCTCTGGATTGATGGGTGGGGTTGTGGGTGGAGAGGCAGCAGGATGTGTTACAGGCAGAGTAGCGAACACGACAGAGTGTGCAGGCACAATGGGATTGCAGAGCAGAGTGACTAACCATTGAGGAGAAGATTGTAAAGGGAAAGGCACGCTGACACTGGAGAATGCACTTCGGAGAACTAAGCCGTGATGGAGCAGCAGCAGATGACTTGTGGGAGCTGGATATAACATCTGATACCACGGACTTCCCACACTCCTCCTGGACAGTTTGAATCTGGTGCCACTCAAGCTGCAGCAGCCTCTCCAGGTACCTCTCCAGTGAGCCCACAGGCCTGGGCTGAGGGCCGACTTGGCCCTGCTTGTTATAGAAAACAGCCAACTGACCAAGGCTCCAGGAGTTAAAAGGTGGAGGGAGGCAGTCTGGGAAGTCAAACCCATAATGGCCATGTCCCTTTAGCCTGTGACTGTGAGAGGAGTAGTCTTCAGCCTCAGTGACTTCTGGCCTCAACTTGAGCTTTGGAGGAGCCAAACCAGAGGGCAATACACAAAGTCTCTCTGATTCAGACATGTCAGTGTCACTGTCATCTTCTTCATGGCCAGTCAGACTTCCTACCTGTGGGTTTAGTGACAATCTCTCCAGCAAATCAGGACATGAATCAAACACGCGGCTGCAGGTAAAGGCTGCTTTGCGTCTGCTCACTCTGGAATCTGTGTGCCTGTGCTCGCTGTCATGAGCGGCTGGCTGCACCTTTGGCTCCACCCTGGCCTCTTTTGGGGAAAGTGGATGAGATTTTGATGCTGAGGTACCCTGAGCACTACAGGGAAAAGAGAATAATATTAGCATTCATGTTGCACAGAATGGCATGAAGTTTATACACACATCAGTCTCACCTGTGTTGAAAAGCATTGTGTTTGGTTGAAGGGATGTTAGGTCTGTGCTTTCTTCTTTGTTGCAATCTCTATGATTACAGAGAGACAATATTAAGCCTGCACACATTTTCTTTTCATCAGTAATAGAAGTTAATACACATCACATTATGGCTTAACACCAACGCTGAAAGCGTTTCAGCATTGGTCATAACTAACTATATTTACTTTTTATTTTAAGACATTTGGTCAATGAATAATCCAAATCAATGAGTGTGAAAACAAACTGCAAGGCAGAATTTCCCAGGTTATGACCTCAAGTTACTTATTTTATCCTTCTAAATGTTCAAAAGTCTAATTGGCAAATGTTTGCTATTCATACCTGAAGACAAATAATCACTTACAAAAATGATTACCGAATAATTTGATAGCTTTAATGTTCATTTCATTTGACATTTTCCTATCCTTACAGTTATACTTAACACTTACCTTGGTATTATTATTTTCTTGACATGAAAACGTGCACTGTGGCTGCAGAGACTTCCTCTGTGATGTTCGTCTTCCCATTTTATTGTTTAAAAAATGAGAATATATAAAACATACCATAAGATCTGAAAAACACAAATAAAAAAAGCTTTACAAAACACCAAAAATGCATGTATTATATTGTATTACATTATTATTATATAAACTATATTCCGATAATATGACATGACGATTCTCATTCCATAATAAATAAATAATAACTGCACTGCGTTTAGAGATCAAAGAGCGAAGAGCATCTCTTCTTCCAATATGAGTGACAGAGATACCAGACAAAGAACAAATGATGGCCCATCTCTTACTACCTGCCGCCGTTAAACCTTTTGTTGCTCCACGACGCGTCTCCCACTCGCCCTGATGGAGGATCTTTGAAACAAATGCTGTTATTCGCCCTTGTAGGACCGTGCCCATCCCCGCCAACACAAGGCATCAATGAAAATAGGTCGAGATGGTTTTTACGCAAAAAACAATATCGCGACCATGTCGGTCTGAACGCTGGCAGGATCTGTGTTTTAATGTATATTTTAAAAATATGTTGGCGTGAAGATCACTTCACTTTCTGTCCAGCAGAGCGCGCTGCAAGTCCGCATAGCGTGATGCTGAACCTGAGAGAGCCGAGAGGACGGGTCACAGGCAAGTTTGGAATAAACGGATCAAATAAGAGTTAGTAAGTGCTTTTACCCACATTGACTTCCTGCAGGAGCTGACTCAGTGGTGAACAAGCCCCTCTCCCCCAGCTCAACAAGAAACCGCCTGAGCTCCTCCTTTCTGATATTTAATGGCACTTACACATTAAACAAGTTCGCAATTATCTGCAAATCCGCCTTTTTGCATTTGTTTGTGACAACGTGTCCAAATCAAACTCCATAATTGTGCACACCCAAGAAAAAAAACAAACAAAAAAACAACTGCCAACCAGAAACGTGAAAATTGGAAAAAATACTCACTTCAACTATACCTATTAAAGGGATAAATTATCATATTATAAATATTTTAAATTATATTATTATCACGAGCCCCCAATTTATGTTACGTCCCAGACTAGGGGAACCTAGAACACAACATAAAGGGTGTCTTCCTCTCTCTCTGCTCGCAAGGAAGACCAGATTAACCAATGGCAGTCCAACCAGTTTATTTACAAAAACAACAAAAAAGTGGGTACAGACTTCAGGGGCAGCACGGCCAAAACAATAAACAAAAGATCTCTAGAAACAGAAGACTCACTAACTTACCTAACGTGAAAATAAAATACAGGTAAATAACCTGCCTCCCTCAAAGAAAAACAGGAGAAAACGCTGAAAAGAAAAGGCTACTCCCCCCTACAAACAACCCCGGACTGCCACTAAGGAATTACAAAAAAACACAACTTTAAGTGGTTGACTGCCCACATGCAGAACCACACACATACAACACCCCAAAACTCCACCACACGAGTACGCTGAACTCACTGGCTGGGAGTCAAGGATGGATGGATGGATGGATGAAGAGAGAGAGAGTGAGTGAGAGAGAGAGAGAGAGCCAGACTGGGCAGGCCCCCATTTGAACAGGTCCCGCTGATCCTCCCTCCAATCAGCAATCGCCACCTGCACAGACACAAAGAGGGGAAAGAGGGGAAAGACAGAAACAGCTCCTCCCTCAGGCAGGGAGAGACAACACACATACACAGAAGGCAAAATAGACAGACTTACACAAAATATGACCCCCAGGGTCATAACAGATACCAAGTAGTCTGTTTCGACATTTTATTCTCAACAAATTACACATATAAGATTTTGAATTTCAATACTTAAGTGTTCTTTCTATGGGCAGTGTATTTTCCATCCAAGGATACCTGGCCTGAATTGAGGTAGGGTTGAGAGACATTGTCGACTGGACTTTCAAAAGGTGTTCATGTTAAAAGGTCTGTCATGAGTCATACTTGAATGAAAATGATAAATAAAAAAAACAAATCAATATTTATGGCATTTAATATAATAATATTTAAAAATTCAGCAAGCTGAATATGGTAATTTAACAAGGTCCTATAAAGATAACTTCTCTCTAGCCACCATAGCAAGAGCTCAGTGATGTACCTAGTCTGCCAAATGTCTTTGCTTCCTTTTTGGGTAAACAAAGAACTGAATACTGCAGAATTAATGCTTTAGTGGAGAAACAGAAGAAGAAGAAGAAAAGAATGAGAACAAAAACAATCAGGCTCCAGAAGCAACTGCTGCTGCTGAGATCTCTAATGAAAACAAAAGCAAGAATACAGCCATGAGTACCACTGCTCTATTGTTTTTTTGTTTTCTATTGGACCCATAATAAGAATGAAAAACAACAGAGCTCCAGCAGTGAGTCAGTTCATTTGCCCTGTACTGGATTTGGACGAACACTGTCTTGGAGTTGACTGGGGGACTTTAATTATCTGGTATCTTCACTTTTACATGTGCAGGTGTCTGACACAACCACAGCCATCTGCAACTACAACATTACATCCAGTTACCATGACCACTGTCTGGATCAAAGGGGAGCTTGGTCACCTATAGATGCTGGAAGGATCTGGTAGAAAAAATACCACTTACTTAGGATTTTATAGAATATGTAGTCAGAAATAGGATTTCAGCGTTTTAGGCCACTAAAACAGTGTGTGATCCTTTGACCACTAGAGGGTACTCTAGGTGTTTCCTTACAAAATATTTTACAAGCCAGGCCAAATAAAGACTTATCTTATGTCAACCATAGTACCCTTACTGTCCTTCTTACCATAAATTCTTCACCAGTTGGTCAGATTGATGAACAATTTTCACAATGTAATAGAGAAAAAGAGATTACATAAGATGTTAGGATCATTGCACAGCAAAAAACAACAGAAACCTGCTTGATCACCGGTTCAGTGGTCAAAGCACTGTCAACCCTAAATATACACATACATATGCATGTACATAAAAAGTCACATAAGGCTTTGCATGATACAACCAGGAAAAAAAAAGTGTGACAATACAAAATAAAATAAAATGATAAAATAATTAAGTGTAATATGAAAATTAATTAGCAAAACATCTAAACTAACATGCACGACATGTTGGTATAAAAACAGTATGCAAATGTATTTTTTATTTATTTATTTTTTTAAAAGATGCATTTTGAGAAGTTATTTAAAAAGCTGTCACTGATTCTGTAGCCTCAGATCTTTATGCAAGGAGTTACAGAGCTGAGGGCTGCAAACTGAGACCTTGGTCACCTTGAGTTATGTGATTATTTTAGGCCCCGCACTTGCATATAGTGAAGCAGAAACTTTGACGACGTCTCTGGCACTCCTTCATAATGGTTTACATACCTCTTCTGTTACAACATTGCTCAATAACCCCACTGCTAAAATCTTTTTTTAAAGGACCTAAAACAGGATCTGTGGAAAGCCCCACGATTTAACAACAGCCCAGTTGTAGAAGAGTAATGAAGGGTGGAGAAAAAAGACAGCATGTGATGAAAATGATTTGCCTGCTAGTCCCCAGGCCATGAAAGCTGGTGTGTCGTCAGAGGGCAAAACAGGTAGAGCTGCATTCCACACTAAGCTTTTCCTCCAACCTGCTGTGGAAACACGGCGTGAGAGAAGTTGTGAAATTTGGGGAAAAACATGCAGAGGTTCACTGCTCATTACTGGCTAAAACATGTTCCAAAAGGTATTGCTGCATGGGACTATAGGAAAAATATGTATCAATCAACTGCTTAGGCCAACTTTCCTCCAATCATCCTCCTGTTGACAGCAGATGTGGAGGAACAACACAAACCTTTACTTAGGTTAATATAAATCTACTGCAATTCACCTGTGAATTACAATATATATTTTTTTCAAAACCACAAACATACTTTGCCTCAGAGGGCTTTACAATCTGTACAGTTGTGACACCCTCTGTCCTCGAACCAGGTCAGCAAAAACTTCAAAAAAACCTTTATGGGAAAAAGAAGAAAGAGCCACACATGACAGACAGACATGCAATAGATGCCACAAGTACAAAGAACCTCATCATCATTCATATATGAAATTAAACATGGTTCATGGCTTTAGTCCACGTGTGAAGGTATCATAGGTAATGAAAAAGGAGTCCATGAACTGCATCTCTAGATGTCCTGACATGCAGCTCTAAGTCACTCGACCTTCTCTCCACAACACAAACACAAATCATGTCCCCTACCAGGCCAGAGAACCTCAGATAGATTTACCGCAACTGGAAACAGTGAGGAACCTGCAAGACCGGGGACCGGGACTATGCACTTTACAGGACACAAGTGTATTCATATTTACCACTTTATCACTTCAACCAATTTAACCACTTATCCACTTCAACCAGTTTATAAGCTTTCTCCAGTTTGCAACACAACCATGTCAATTTGCACTATATATTTTGCCATGTCTATGTTTCGTTGTAATCGATATGCTTATTTTGTTGCAAGTTAAGCACTAAGGGTTTGAGAGAAATATACTTTCAATCATCAGCATGTTCTGCGCATAGCACCAAATTGACAAAAATGCAAACTTTGACTTTGAAATAGGAGTAGAAGAAGCAGAGAAAGACGGAGCAAAGAAAGAGGAAGAGGCAGACGTTCCCAGTGCATCATGGGAGCCCCCTGGCAGTCTAAGACTACAGCAGCATAACTAAGGGCAAGCCTCTGCCCGCCCTAACTATAGGCTTTATCAAAAAGGTTTTAAGTTTATACTTACACAATGACACTGTGTCTGCCTCTCGGACCCAGACTATCAAACCAGTAAGATATGTGGTGCAAGACCATAAAGAGTCTTATATGTGAGGAGGAGGATTTTAAGATCCACCAATTTCTGGTCATCCAATCCTTTATATCGTTAAGGCAGGCCTGGAGTTTCAGAAGCTGATCAGTTTATATA
>JBAJHX010000096.1:27635539-27649948 GCA_037176925.1 Amniataba percoides
GTATATAGTTTAATAGTATATATATATATATATATATATATATATATATATATATATATATATATATACTTCTACATAAAGAATTGAAACCAAGATATTTGCTGCCAGTTTCCAGCAGTGTGGGTTTTTTTTTAATTAAACCCCTTAAAACATACCTTAATCATGCTCTAGATCTTCTTTGAGCTTTTTCCCTGTGCTTTTAATACACATACACACACACACACACACACGCACACACACACACAAACAAACACACACACAAAAGAATTTGATTGGTTTGCACAGAACCTAGACCTCAATCCATCCAACAGAACTCTGTTAAACTCTGTTGCTAGACTTTATCACCAAACATAAGTGAGTGGACTTCACTAATTCTCTGCTGGCTGAGTGGAAGCAAATCTCTGCAGCCTGACTCCAACATTTTGTGGAAGGCCTTCTCAGAGAATATTCAGCCATATTATTTGGGTGCCCTCATAATTTTCATGGGTCATGTAATATACTACCTTAACCATGTTTCATCATTTCATTGTTTATGGTGACGGCAGTGGAAGGTGTAGTGAGAGTAGTAGAAGTGTTGGTAGTTGATCACTGACCACTAGATACAAGTAGTGAGCCACATGAGGCCTTAGAAGATTACTGCACGACAGAAACTATCTATATATACAACTTGCATTCTCTGTGCAACATGACACCTGCACAACAACACCTTTTAAACACAGTGTGTTTGCCCTGCAGTGTACTCTTTGTCTCAGAGTTTTGCTCTACGTTTCTCAATTTAGCCTCCCCTCAGGTTCATCTAAGCATGTAAGTGCCAAATGCTGAGCAGTGCCTACTTTTACAATTCTGATCACACTGCAGTAGTGTCGTTGTTTTCTAGAGAGAAAGGGAGAGAGAGAGAGGGAGAGAGAGAGAGAGAGAGAGAGAGAGAGGGAGAGAGAGAGAGAGAGAGAGATTATATATCAGGAGTTAGTGGTGGAATAAAAAGTCCAGCTTCATGAGGTTGACAGGTTCAACTGTTGACTGACTGGATATATAGATAGCTGTTTGCTGTCATCACACACTGTATGTGGCTGTTTTTGGAAATGGTGAATATCTTCAACATTCTGGCATCTACTGTCTCCCCACTGCCTTCTTTCACTGAGTGAAAGTAGTTAAAAGTTTGTTAAAAGTTAAAAATACTTTAGTTTAAAAAGCCTTTTAAATTTTTTTGAGACCATAGGAATATACATAATAAATGTTCATATATCTTGGTAGTGCAAATTTGTGCTCTGTATTCCAATTATCAAAATAAGATTATTCATATTTTAACCTTTATTAACACAAATAATACACTAAATGTTTGGCAAACTCCTCTGATTGAGGTGTGATGAATCCAACACATGCAGCAATAACCTCAATTTTTTGGTTAAAAAGTCTAATAAAACAAAGCTAACTTATAAACTCGTGCTCATTTTGTAATAAAAATATCGTATAATCTAACCCCAACTGACTGTGTGAAAGAGATATAAAAAAAACAGAATGGTAGGGCAGGTTTGTTTTGTTGATCAAGTTCTCAGGAAAGTGGAGGAGGGATGGAGGTGTGGCCAGTTTCAGGTGGAATTCCCCTGAACTCACATAAGTCCACCCCCTTCTTTTACAGGAGTATAAAGCTCGGCAGGTAGTTAAATGTAACAGGTGCATCTTTGCTACAGAGACAGAGGTTATGCAGAGAACGAGTATTGATAGAAAAACAGTTGAAATTATACAAAACACGCTCACACTGCAGAGTTTCCTGGAATAACATCCTTTGTCTCGTATTACGATTACTGCTGAAATCAGGTAAAAGACAATTAATTGTTTATTATCTTTCTTTATTTATTTTTTGCTGTTTTATTAAATATTTAATATTAAGGTTGTGGGGGTGTTTCTTCAGTTTATTGAACTGGTGTTTAAACAGGTATCTTCTTCATTTTTGCCAGTGTCTCCATGTCATCACTGTGCCTCAGCAGCGTCCTCACTCATGCCAACCTCACCATGTATCAGACTGGTGTCCCTGATGTCTTGTCACAGCAGTCAAGTGTGCTACCTTGCATCAATACTCTGCAGACCAGCACTCAAGTAAACAACTCCAGCATAAACAGTAAGAGGAACATCAGCTGCTGCTATTACATTAAGTTAATAATTACACTAATTGTGGTCTGTGTAACACTGAAAAAAAAATCTACTTTGTTTAATTTCTGGGCTGTTAAACATTGTTAACCATTATAGTCCAGACTAAGTTATGTGGGCGGTTTCAGCTGAAGACTAATCTCACAGTAAACATGATCCTTTATTTTTAATCTTCGGCCAGTTGGGCCATTAGCTCAGTGAACTTTGCTTTGACCTCATTTAGACACTGCTGGCTCAATCATTTACCAGGTAGCCAATGTTTAACTTGGCATAACCGTCAAAGAGAAGAATGCTGCCAACTCATAGTTGAAAAAGCTCAGGCTTTGTTTGTCTGACCTTAGAGACACATATCCATTCTGAATGGTGTTGCAGAGTGGTATCTGTCCAATAGGTGAGCAGGTACACATATTGCCATACATTTAAGAGGCAACTACTGATATATTGTATATGTACTTTGGATGCACTTTCAGTAACAGTTTACAGTTTCTAATCTGTGCCTCACTACACTACTAGCAACTAATGCTTATTATGTATATAATAATCATATTGTCATATATCATCATTATGGTATATGATATAATATGTCCTGTCTCACTCTTTGCAGGTCAGTGGTACAAGGACATCAGCCCTCTTTGCTGGACAGCAGACAATGTTTTGGATTGGATCAGTGACCATGTAGAGAGCACCAAGTTTGATGCAAGTGCCCTGTGTCTGGCCTACTGCGCTATGGATGGCCCTGCCCTTTGCCAAATGAACCGGGACCAGATGATTGGGTTCTTTGGCACGGAACTGGGACTACACCTCCACCAGAGTCTGCAAGAACACAAGACCAAATGTGGTAAGACTGCATCTGTCATCTGGGGTTGATAAATTGTATACTATATTTCAGAGCTAAAATGTATCCATATATAGTTCTTGTTCTATTAATACCAGACTCTGTTAGCAGAGTAAAGATTTGTAGGTTGGGACTATGCGGCATAGTACCCACAGCATACAAATTTATGTTATCCTAAGACCAATTTTCATCATGTCATATTTGCCAGTTATATTTAAATAAACATTATATATATAAAAAAATAACATTTTTGTTTTCCATATGTAGTTCCATACATATGTTTTGCTGAAAAAAAGTTCAGTTGTCTTCTCTTGGCTGAGTGAAGTTTATGGCTAAAACAATCTCTCTTATTTTGCATCTCTTTTTATATTTTTTCTTCCCAGAGCTGCAGGGCCTGTCAGTACCAGAGCTGAATGAGACCTGTCAACTCCTGGACAACTTCCTCGACAACCTAAACTTCCCTTTACTTAGCACGATTCGTATTGGCCAAGGTACAGATTATACAGAGTTGTTACAAACTAGAATGAAATGGATGTTGTGTGGAAATAATATAGCTAATGCTGCGACTTACTACAAATAGCTGAAGGAGCTGTCAGCAAAAGGGAGTTTGACTGCAGGGATGACTATGATCTGACCGGTCTGACCATGGAGCACATGACACCTCTGGGAGACACTGAGTACCTGTCTGATAATCAGTCTGACAGCGAGTACAGCTCCTCCTCCAACAGTTAGTATTTCATCCCCATGTTTCTCATTTGTGCTATCACCATGCTCAACTCTTTTGTCTCAGTTCTTGTCAGTATCTTAAGAATTCTTGACTTATCAAATATCTCTCATGTGTTCAGGTGGTATGTTTGGTGTCTCAAGCCTCAGCTCTCCAGAGTCTGGCAGTGGCGAGTCAGACCCAGAGTTCTCCTTCCCACTGATTTCAAGTGAGTTTTTTATGGGATTCTTTACATTCCACAGTATCAACAGAGACAGTGAGTTTAGGTCTAGACATTTCTGACAATGAACTATTCTGTTGACAGAGATGGACATCAAAACAGAGAAAGGAGAGTCTCGACTAAAGCGACCTCGGGGACGACCTCCTAAAGTCAGCAGAGAGTACAGCAGCAGCATTTATGACAATCAAACAAAAAAAAGCAAACATGGTGAGACCATATTGGAAGAATCAGCATACTGTGCAACATCATGTTAAACTGTTCATAAGAAAAACACTGGTTAAAAGGCATCTGTACATTACTGTTTTACAGATGCTAATTTGCATCTTTTTCATGCTTCTGGTTATCTGTGCCACTGCCATACTTAGGCTCTTAGATCCATGCACACACAAGCACACATTTAGCTCATTGTGCCCCTATATTTGTCTGCAGCACCTCGTGGCACTCACCTATGGGAGTTCATCAGGGACATTCTGATCCATCCAGAGAAGAACCAGGGCCTTATGAAATGGGAGGACCGCCGTGAAGGTGTCTTTAAGTTCCTCAAGTCTGAAGCTGTGGCTCAGATGTGGGGGCAGAAGAAGAAGAATAGCAGCATGACATATGAGAAACTCAGCCGTGCCATGAGGTGAGTTCATGCAGCAGCTGGTTTGTCGTCTTCACGTTGTATCAGCTTGAATTCCAAATGATTCAGCTTTTATAGAGATGCTGTTCAGAGGTTTAAGAGACTGGTATCATGTTTAGGTTTAAGTAGACAACCATCCCAAACAGTGTTGCTTCACTTTGTTTGGTCAACTCGAATAGATTTTGCAGTGATTTGGAGTTACATTTCCAGGTATCTTGATGCTTGTACAGTTCAAGCTCGAAAAATATTGGTTCCCATATATCTGCTTTATTGCAACTTAACAGTAATATTCATTAGGCACTAGTAGAGGTGGACATGGCTCTCACATCCCACACTACAGTTTGTTTTGCAAATCAAAATAGTCCTGATGATGTCAGTTGACAAAGTTCAGCCACAGCCAAAGAACATATCATACAATCGTTTTGACAGCCTCATGATGAAGCATACTTTGTGTATTAAACCTGGACTAACTCACCCTCCTCTCTCAGGTATTACTATAAGAGGGAAATCCTGGAGCGAGTTGATGGCCGAAGGCTTGTATACAAATTCGGAAAGAACTCCAATGGCTGGAAGATTGAAGAGATTGGCATGGACATGTGAGGTGTCAGTCGCTGAATGGGTAGACACTTAAAAGTCAAACAGAGCTGTAGTTAAGGAAAAAATACCCCTGTGGCATGTCAGAAAAACCTTTCTGTTGTTTAAGACACTAACTTCCTCTTAGAGGGAATGTGTTCCAGAAAATGTAAGCCAGTGTTTTTGGCTCTAGTAGGTTTTATGAACCAATATTAATGTTGTACCTCTTTTGTGTTTTTGATAGCGACTTCAGAAACTTTACAGTGTGTTTGGACATTGTTTTACAGGCTTGTGAGGTTCTGTAAGCACTAAGAGGAAACTTTGTTTTAGTGTTTATATGGCATTTCTTTACTGATGCTAGAATAAGCCATCCTCACCTGTCACTCTGAAGTTTGTTTTGGTATATGGGCAGTAATGCATGTTTTGTGGCACTGGAAATATTATATTATTATATTCTCTCTTCCCATCACTTTAATGTTACTCGCATTTTACACAGCAGTTGTGCATGTAAATGTGAAATCAACTGCGGATCTGTATGTAGGGAGAAAGTCTGGAAAAGTCTTCTACCACTGGTAAACTCAATGTGAAGGACAAAGACAGAACAGAAAGTGATGAATGTACGTGATGCTACAATACATCAAATTAATACAGTAACGATATGCACTCTGTGTCTTTCAGTATCACTTATTATAAAGTGTGTTGACACAATTTTTCAAACGTTTAGGAGTCTATAGTATATCATGTCTTATGTATGATGATTGCCTGTAAAAACTGTATCAGAAATCAGTTGCACATCATTTGTATGATTATTTTAATGTGATTAACCACTTTGTCTGCCAACAACTTTTGATTGATAAATAAATATAAATTAATGTGGAGTGTATTCAATTTTATTAATGGAGTAACTTAATCAGAGGCATATTATTTTTATTGAAATACATTTTGATAAGTAATAATTTGTTTTGGGATAAAGGATGAGGATGAAATGTGTAGAAATTGACTACAACAGTGATAAATGTGAACTGTGCAATATCTATTATTATTCATCTACCTGCTGTCAGCAGTGCTCTGTTTTTTTCTGGTGTGCACCACATATAATCTTTTTTTGACCTCCCTTCATTGCTGTATGATCAGAAAACAACCGTGTATGTAGTTAACGATAAAAAAAAACTCTAATGACCAATCACACTTAAGCACTATTTTTGCACTTACTAAGGGTTTTTCCTTCTGTCTAAATTCTCGCTTGTGTTGTACAATGAAATTGTAGAATTGTAGAATTGTAGAATGACCCACTAGAGGCCTGTTGTAGTGTGTGTCTGCAGAGACCATGCCCGGTATTTTCTGATTTTGCTATCCTCAGGACTCTTGATCTGATCATCAATCTTTGGGCAGTGTAACCCAAAGCCAATTACAGAGTGCAGAATGTGGGCCGAGCGACTGGCAGCCAGATTGTAACCACATTGAAGGAGGAGCCAATCTTCAGTCATGTGTTTATGAGCAACAATGGACAAACTTACTCTTCATACCTATTCATAGGCTGTCTAAACATATTGATCAACTATCCATAACTGTTGACAGATATTGTGGGAAAACAATCCAGATATGATTATTTTGTGACATTTTGAATAAAATTTTGAATACTTCACTATTCATCTGAGTAGTCTAAAAATATTGAAAAGTAACTAAAAGAAACATAAACACACTTAGCAGATGGGTTGCAGTCCACAGTATTGCAGCAGAAAACATGGAATCAAAAACAAAGAACAAGCCACAAAAACAGTAACTATTATTTTTACTGGCACCTTGTAAATGCTGTGTCAAAATTTGGCTGGATAGAAACTATCCAACTATCCCTCCAAATTATTTATTTTTGCCATTTGCATTTTGAAACATAAAACAACAAACTTAATAAACTACTGATTCCATCTCTAGGAAATGCAGCTGTCGTGACACGACTTTGTTGCTAAATGCGGCTGCTGATCTGAGCAGAATATCATATAGGCTGATATTGAATTTATTTCAGTATATTTTGCTGCTTAAGCTGGCTTCTTCACTAGTCGCCACAACTCATTTTCTAGTAATAGACAGAAAAACATGATTTCTCAGAAATAGAGTTTGAACATTTAGAAATGACTGGCATAACATAACCCTGTAGTGTTGTTTATTTACTCTTGAAAACTTTAAAACCATTTAACATAAAAGTATTTACATATTCAAATATGCCAATATACAAATTAGTAAAAGATTGTATAGTAATGCAATCAAACCTAGATCAATCAAGTACACTGTACTTGTTTAATTGGACATCAAATTTGGACTGACAGTGAACATGGCATGATTTAATATGATAAATTGGAAGCACCAATTAATTTATTGACAATAATGAATAAAACAGAGGAAGAAAAAATTTTGTATCTTTTTATTGTGTAGACAAACTGTGAGATGAGAAGATCGCTTGTGTCATTAAGTTAAGGCTTGAAAGGATCAGGGCTTGATAGGATCATCTTTGACCGGCTATATGGAACTAATAACTGACCTGATGTGGAAAGATATGACTCTGACACTGTGACAATGTGGTAATGATCACCTTTATGACACCATTAAAGCCCAGCCAAGCACTAAGAACACTCATGCAAACAGGGCTTCATACTGATCCATACTGACTCACCAGTGTGGTGCCATAAAACCTGTAAAACCTGTATACTTGAATGTTTTTACAAAATGCCAGTGTTGCACAATTTCACCCACCAGAGTCACTTTTAACTGACACAATTGGTACCTGCACACCTGACAGCATTACACAACACAATACTTGCGTTAAACCTTTCAAATGAACCATGTAAGATGTCACTTTTGTGTGAAAGTCAACATGCTTGAGTAAAAGCAGTCAATTTGTGCCAGTAGTATATGCAGGTGCACTTTGAGTGTGTGTAGGTGTGCGTGTAATGACATTATGACAGCATAATTATCAAATGGGCTTTCACAGTGGTGTTATTGATACCTCATACTGTAGACTGTAACACTATTACATCACAACATTTAGCAGTAAAACTGAGCTTTGAGGTTTACAAATCTCTTTCTGCTTCTTTCAACTGACACTGGCACTGTGGTTTCTGGCTTGAGCTTGGTGTACAGGTTTGTCCTGTTGGAGATGACAGCACAAGATATTATCTGGATGGTGGCCTTGTATAACAACTTCCTTAAAAGCCAATGACACCATTCAGTCCTGTCCCTAGTAAAGTATATTTATGTCTGATAGTTCTGGAGCAATGCAGGAATTAGTATAATGTTCAGATCTTGGAGCAAAAAGTAAGAACATGAAGGGTAAGGGTGGTGGGTGTTCTGTAAGGGGAACTAATGTTCAGTGGTTGTTGTTGGACAACTTGTTGGTGAGACATGTCAGTAAATGGTTGCGCATGGTACACGCCTGCTCCTGAAGTCTTCTTTAATTATGCACACATGGTGTTCACGTAAAGATAACATAACAGTGGATGGGCAGAAAGGGATTTAGCTTCTAATTGTAACATATAATCATGCTCTCTATAATGATGAAGTGTACGTATGTATACATACATTTCATCATTATAGAGATGATGATGATTTTATTGATACGATAAACAGACTACTCGAAGACATTTACAATACATGCCAGTCGCATCCTATTCTGTCATTCTGCTCATCAGAATGTCTTTCACACACACATACATACACCAATCACTATGTCTTCAGGAGCACTTAAGGGTTCAGGAGCTTGCCCAAGTCCACCAAGAAGCTGAGATCAAACCACCAACCTTCCGATTCCTGAGATCTGTCTGATAGCTCCTTCAATTGTGCAATAAAAGTGTGAAATAAAATATGCATGGTAACTATTAAATACTAATAAGTAAATATTAATGTTAACTATTGTAAGTAACTGAATAATAAGTCATTAAAATAGTTTTAGGACAATTCAGGATCCTAGTATTCTGAGGGTTGGCCTGGTATATCTAGTATCTTCTCCCTGACTGCAGCAGTGAGAGAAAACAGTGCTATCTGGGTGGGCGAGATCCTTAACAATACTCTTAGCCGTTGTCTTGAATGTCCTTTGGGTTAGGTAGTGCCCTCAGCTCAGCCCCCAGAGTTGATTTGAGGAAAAATGTATCCCTCACTTATAAAGATCTGGAGCGCCTAAGGGTTGGATGGATTTGTTAAACGCTTTGGCAGAACTCAACATCCGTGCATCTGTGAGTAACCCTCAAGTTTCTGAGCAATATCAGTGTGACGTGTGTCAAGAGGAACTCGTAAGCTCATTAAAGAAAGGTATAAGAAGGAATAAACTCCTCTTGAAGAAGAATTAGTGGGCTTTTTAAAGAAGGGGAAAAAAGAAGAAAGGAAACGTCTCGTCCTCATGGCCTCTTTATTTTTACCATTGTTCAAATTTTGTTTTTTACAAATTTGTGAAGAACACTGTTGTGAAAAGATATGGTTCTTTGGCTCCTCATACAGTGTTGGCATTTTTTCACAAAATTTGATACATCACATAATTTTTTATGACATGACATGAATACAAAGATGGTACATTTTCAAAAGATAGTCCGCAAGCCTTGTGATATAAACGATAAACACAATGTAATGCTGTGACGACGATGGTGCTACAAATTAAGTTTTGTAAAAATCGTAAGACAGTTATGGCAATAGGAATAAATTGTGTGGAAGCCCAAGGAATAAAAAAGTATTTCTATCTTTTAGTCAGAGTTGAACCATTTTTCCAGTTTTAGCCCCATTTTGTTGCCACGGGTGCAAAGAAGCATACATAAGTCATACTTCTTCCTGAAAGTCAAATCTATTTTGAAAGTTGCAGTATCTGAAATAAATCTAGAAGTCCAACTCTTTGCTTTCTGTCTTCGGTTCTACAGGTCTTACCTTCCAATTAGAGTAGGACAATTCATGAGAGATGCTATACCAGGCGTGAGGATATGAGATCTCCATTATGGCTACTTGTCATGGACTCTCTAAATCAGTTTGATGGGCTAAAATCATGTGATAACTGGAACGTGTATTATTTTCAAATTCATCGTCAGGGTGTTCAAGGGTAGAATGACGTAAAACGTCTCACCAGAGGTTTGATCTATGATGTAATGACTGGGCAGTTTTGACCTCTGATGACCCACAAATCCAAAATTCCTTCCACTAGAAATGCTTTGTCTTGTCTGGTCAGATTTTGCAGCTCTAATTCTTAAAGGGATTCTTGGATTGGCTCTCTACGTATGCATTCATACACTCAACTCATCAGCATAACTCTGGATATTCTAACCTGATGTCCAACCTGATGAAAATTCTTGTGTTCAGAAAATTCACAGTAGGGACTTCCCAGTAGGTACTTACTTTTTTGCAAATTGAACACTACTTTGTAACTTCAACTCCAGAAAACTAAATAGAGAACAAACATTTCACTCCTACATTCATACTCAAAAGATACTCAACAGAGTATACTCAAGAGAGTATCTTTTGTTCATTTTTTTTCTTCACAACAAGGTCTTTAGACCACTCGGCCAAGCCTGGTCTGGATACAGTACCGGCTGTAAAGGAGTAGTGTGGGTGATTGCAGACTTGTCATGTGACTGGCATGTGATGCATGCTTTAATGGCTGCCTCAACCTGGGTATCGATGCCTCTGCTTCGTCATCACTATACCTTGGTGTGTTTCATGAGCCAGGGAGATCAGCTTTGACTGGAGACTATCTGGCACCAGGAGCCTGTGTGTGCCACGAACCACGCAGTCATCTTGTAACAAGAGTTCATGTCGAAGTTTGAAGAATGGCTGTAGTTTTGGAATCAAGTGTTTAGCTGACTTGGGCCATCTGGAAGTGAGCAGTTCATGTAGTTTAGTCTGCACAGGACAGGAAGGACCTGCAGCTTTAAACTCAGTGTCAGTAACAGTTGTGAGTGCATAAGTTAGTGCTACTTCTGTGTCATCTTCCAAACTGGGTTCTGAACTTGGCATTGGAAGTCGGGATAAACAGTCAGCAGTTACGTTATCTTGACCTGGCTTATACTGGATGTTGTAGTTGAACGATAACAGTCTGGATGACCACCTGGCTATCCGCATGCCTGTCCTACCATGACCCTTTGAGGTAAGTTGTGTGGTAAGAGGGCTGTGGTCTGAAGTGAAGTGTCTTCCCCATAAGTAAGTTCTCCACTTTTCTGTGGCCCACACGCACCCCAGAGCTTCCGTTTCAACAGTGGAGTATTTTCTCTCTGCCTGGGTGAGCGTGCGTGATGCAAAAGCCACAGTTCTCTCTGTGCCATCTTGGTGAATCTGAGTGAGAACTGCACACAGTCCATAATCAGATGCATCCGTGGTGACAACAGCGTGCAGATCTGGGTTGAACAGGGATAGTGCAGGGCTGTTTACGACCAGTCTTTTAACAGTGTCAAAACTCCTCTGCACCTCAGGTGTCCATGTGAAAGCATCAGTTCCTCACAGGAGGCCTCGCAGGGGCTCAACTACAGCAGCATAATCTGGTATGAACTTTGAATACCACGATGTGAGCCCAAGAAATGACCTCAGTTTTGGTAGGTCGGTTGGTGGAGGTGTTTGTAAAACAGCAACCACATGATGCATCGGGCTGCAGCATTCAGTCTTTCCTCATGTTCCCCAGCTGTTGCACCTGAAATGATAATACCATCTAGGTAACACTGTACTCCCTTTAAACCTCTGTCACCTCTCAGATGACATCATCCGCTGGAAACAGCTTGGTCCAGATGCCAGTCCGAATGGCACCCGCTTGATGCGAAACAGTCCATTATGGGTGATGAATGTTGTTAGACTTCATGTAGTGGCACTTGGTAATAAGCACTTTGAAGATCCAATGTAGAAAACAGTGTCGCTCCTCTCAGCTCAGTGAATATTTATTCCATGTGTGGAAATGGAAAGATGTCGAATACAATTGACGTGTTAGGCTCCGCACAAAACCGTGGATCTGGTCTGTCTTTTCTTGTAGTGACTACAATGGGTGAAATCCATTCAGAAGACTCCACAGGTTCTATAACATCTAGTTCTACAAGCTTCTTCAGCTCCTTGGAAACTGCTGCTCGGACTGAAAAAGGCAACCTGCGTAGCTTCTGCTGTACTGGCTTCACATCAGGCCACACTTTAACCTTGTGAACAAAACCCTTTGCACATCCTAGTTTCTCTACTGCTACACTGTTTACTACAGAAGTAGGCTGAAGACTTGGAACGACCTGACCATCTATCACTTGCATTCCCAGTGACCGAAACAGGTCTCTGCCTAGCACTGCAGACCCTTGGAATACAATGTATATCTTTCGTCTAGTACTCCGACCACCAAATGCTACATTAGCGCATAAGCAACCTTTCACAGCTATGGGATTGAGATAGTCCTTAAGCTTGAGTTTTGACTTAATTAGAGAATAAGAAGAGAAGAGCTAATCAACAATACATACATGGTAAAATGGACACTCTTAAGCCTGTGTCTAGCATTAATTCAATATCCTGACTCTCTGATCCTGCAACACTGACTTAAACTGTACACATTATGCTGCTAGAGTCACATGCATCCTCGTCCTCGTCACCATCCACATTCAGGGACCGTGTCAGCTTCAGTCACTTGTTTGCGTCCCTGACAAACTTTTGCAAAATGTCCTTTCTTTTTACAGGCGTTGCACAGTGCTTCCTTTGCAGGACATCCTTGAAAGTTAGCTGTGTGCTGAGCAGAGCCACATCTGTAAAATATCCTTTCTATTAATAGTCCACGATGCTGAGTGAGTCTTGTACCTCTCTTTTGTAAACTTGCCATGCTGTTGTCCCTTCATGTTCATGGCATGGACGGCGTCCTCCGCTGTTCCCTTGGACATAGCTTTAGCCTCTGTCACCGCAGTTTCAATCTGACGTGCTATCATCAAGGTTTTGGCAAGTGTGAGTGGTACCTCCAGTAGGTTCATGGCTCCAAACTGGCATGTTGTAACCAGTCCTTTTAAAGCAGCCGCAAACTGGCCTGTAGTCTCATCTGGTCATTGGCTTCTTTGTCTGAAGGGGTAACGTTCCACAACAACGTTTACTTGAGGCGTGAAGTCCTCTATGGCTTTTAGCGCTGTCCTGTACTTATCATCAGCAACTGTCAGTGTGTAGAAGAGTCTCTGGCCTTGCGCGCCCAGACAATGTATAAGCACTGTGCGCTTTCTAGCATCAGGCAGATCCTTCTTGGATATAGCCAGCAGGTAGTTTTCAAAGGTCCGTAACAATGCTTTGAGTGGTATCGGCGGTTGTCCGACTTTCTGCAGAAAAGGTGGTGGTTGGCTCAGGTTCAGAGCCGCAATCTTCGTCGCCAAATATGTTGAGTCTTAAGATAAAATACTTAGTATTTAGAACTCAGCTTCACTTTAGTTCAGAGGAACAGGTAACATTCACATGGTAGCATATCCTTGCTCGCATTCTTCTTCTGTCTTTTTTAACTGCCATAATCATACTGCCATCTAGCGTTCAGGCTGAAGACATTGCAACACCACAGGCATCGCATCTAGAAGTTAGCAGAAGATATCATCAGGGGATCCAGACATCCATATGCATCTGTAGTGCTCCCCAAATGTGTGCCACCACACTTGTTATGAAATAATAATAATAATAATATTACGCCAAACTGTATTATGTTGACACTTTAACAGTGCAGATATATTTTAATAATTAAAAAAATATTATTCCATATTTAGGATATGTAGTTCTGTGTAAATAAGGGAGAGTAACGAAATAAAACTGTAGGCAGAATCTTTAGCACTGCAGTTGTTCCTCCCTGGTTGTCTACCGCGGACCCACTTCCTGTTCCTGTCAGACGCAACTTGGAGAAAAATGCAAGTGCAAGTGTGTTTCTAGCTCTGAGACTCTTTTATTTCACAGGTCAGTACTTGCTAAAAATGCAGTTGAAAGCGCTGAGTTTAGTATATCTGTACTAGTTAACAATGATGTTGTAACGATTTGAGTGGTTTCAAGGCCGGTCTGTAGAAGTTAAGTTAGCACAGCCGAGTTGCAGGAAATCTCGCTTTATTTCGTGCTGTTAACGCGAGACTTCCGCCCTCTATTTCACTGTAAACTTTTGTAACAGGCTCATGTATTTTATGTAAATTGCTCCAATTAATTCCAAAAGCCTCCTGATATGTAGTTGAGTGTTTTGTGAACACAGAATACAGTATAAGTAAACATGAGTAAACTTCTAAATGAGTTAAAAGAATATAAAGAGATGCATCCTGGAGAAAAATGTGAGTGCACATGTGTTTCTTGCTCTGAGACTGTTC
>JBAJHX010000096.1:27750780-27768734 GCA_037176925.1 Amniataba percoides
ATGACTGGAAGCACCATCTTCTTTGCTGGCGTGTGTGCATCAAAGTAAAGGATGCCAACAGACAAATTCATAAGAAATTTAGAGTGCTGCGCCCGTTTGCTAGTCTCAGCAAAGAGTGAGATGGTGACTTTTGGAAGTCAGGCTGAATTTAAGTGCAGCCTGATGAATTTTAAGTTTGAAAAAATCTAATAATGATTTCAATTATGGGCAGCACAGTGGTGTAGTGGTTAGCACTGTTGCCTCACAGCAAGAGAGCTTTGGGTTTGATCCCCAGTTGAGGGAGTTTGCATGCTCGTGGGTTCTGTCTTGGTACTCCAGCTTCCTCCCACAATCCAAAGACATGCAGGTTAGGTTAACTGACTAATCTATATTGCCCCTAGGTGTGAATGTGAGTGCGAATGGTTGTCTGTCATTGTGGCCCTGTGGCTGCAAGTTGCGTCCAGGGTGTACCTCGCCTCTCGCCCCAAGATAGCTGGGATAGGCTTCAGCACCTGTGCTCAGGATAAAGTGGGTTAGATGAGTGAATGATTTCAATTTTAATAATTAACAATGGCAATTGAATAACAATAATTATATAATAATAGTACTGATCTTTAAAAAATGTTAAGAAATAAACTTTATTTTGTATTATTCAAGTGGGTCTCCTTGTGGGTCTCTAGTGTTGTTTCCTTGAAATGTTTACCAATTAAAAATGATTCTGTCAGATGTTCTCTACAAACTATGTTTGATGATGTTGAAATTCATGTTGTTTGCCCCAGATACTGGACATCTCTGAGCAATCTGGTAGCTTCCCTCTTGAACTCGGTCCGTTCCATTGCCTGCTTGTTGCTGCTCCTCTTCCTTTTCATTGTCATCTTCTCCCTGCTGGGTATGCAGGTGTTTGGAGGGAAATTTAACTTTCCCAACCAAACCAAACCCCGCAGTACCTTTGACAGTTTCCCTCAAGCCCTCATCACTGTGTTTCAGGTGAGAGAGGGCATTTTGCTATCCAATGAGATTAAACATATGAAATGGGTCCCAAACAGTTCAGAACAGTGAAACAACGACACAAAATCTGTCCCTTAAATGATTAGAATTCTTCTCCCCCCACTGCTAATGACAGACTGAAGATAGAAAATGTTAACCAATCTTTTATAGGCACAGTAGTGGCTTCTAATGCTGACAGGTCCATGAGATTTCAGAACCATGAATCACCATTTCATGAAAAGCAAAAAGAAATCATGTAAATATATTTGTTTTGTGCTAACATAACCATTTAATATGATTAAATGATCAAAGAAGATCTCATGTTGTTGTTTTGAAAGTCTGAGTCATAAATTTAAAAAAAGGGTTAATTATGTGTTTCAGATCCTGACAGGTGAGGACTGGAATGCTGTTATGTATGATGGCATCATGGCTCATGGAGGACCCAGCATGCCTGGTATCCTCGTCAGCATTTATTTCATCATCCTTTTTGTCTGTGGAAATTGTATCCTTTTTGAGAAAGCATGAGAGAGAGATAAAGTGTGTGTGTGTGTGTGTGTGTGTGAGTGAGAGAGAGAGAGAGTATATCTCTAACCAACACAACTTCAACCATGGCAACACTACTAAGTTCATAATCATCTTTCCTTGACCTGCAATTCAGTCATTCTTCTAAATGTCTTCCTGGCCATTGCTGTTGATAATTTGGCAGAGGCTGAGTCTCTGACTTTGGCACAGAAAGAGAAAGCAGAGGAGAAAAAGCGCAAGAAAGCACTCAGGTAAGGTTAAAACATTCATTAATTTATCATCACACAAGAATAATAAAAAAATAATCAGTATTTCTAGAGAACTTTGAAAACTCATGTTACAAAGTGCTTCCCAAAGCCACCAAAATAAAACAGAGATTATAAAATTATCTTCATTCTATTTATTTCTATTTATGATCTTCATTAGTTTTTAAAATTATACCAAAAAAAACAATCAAAAGAAAATTAAGCAAGTTAAATCACAAAAGTTCTCCGATAAAAGTGTGTTTCAAGAACCAACTTAAAAGCAGTCAGCTAACCTGTTGTCCTGGGGCTGATCATTCTACAGCCCAGGGTGCTGACTCACGCTTTAGATACCTAAAATGAAAAGGTTTGGATCAAGATTTAATTTGAAATTCTATCTATTCTTTTTCCTGTTTAAGATACTCTGAGTACCCCTTGCAACTTTGGAGTCGTGTATGTGTGTGTTCTTGGTTTTCTTGGTGGCCACAACCCCCATGGCATATTCCTTTATCCTATATCATTATACTATATTAGAGCTGGAGTCCTGAAATGTCTATTTATGATCTTCATTTGTTTTTTTCTATTCTTTCATATCATTTTAATAATTTTGTCTAAGGTTCTAAAATTAGATTTTGAAATGACTAATGGAAGGAATTGGAACATTAGTAGCAGGCACGGTAGTACATGCATTCATATACTTTCTACTCTGTCCATTAATTTCACTCCCACATTTTCAAATATTGTTTTAAATCTTATCAATTTTTCATAGCTTGAAATTTGAAATGATTATAATGTCATTATCACTTCTAAACCTCACTCCCTTTCCTTGAATTGTTCTAAACAGTTTCAATCCACTTCATAAAAATATAGTTAAATCCAAATCCATGTTTCAGATAGGACAGCCTATTTAACTCGAAAGCTTTTTGAGCCTCAAAACTATGCATTAAAGATGTGAGTGGGGGGAGTTTTTTGGGCTCTTGATATGAAGCACCAGTATGTAAGTTAATATTTTCAGGCCATGCACAACAGGCTGATTAGTCTTGACCCCTCACATTCAGTTGAATCGGCCCTTTCTTTGTATGATTAATGTGTTTGTATCAGATTCTCTTTTTATATTGCATGATTAAAGGCTTTCACCTTTGTTGGTATAGTTTTTCTGCAAAAGAATTATAAACTTCTCCAGGCAATCTATCTGGAAATCTTTACACCTGGATACACTGTTTATACAGTCAGAAGTGGCACATTGGCTAATTTATATGAAAATCAACTCGTATTGTAATCTTAAGTAAGCTTTGCAGAACGTTTTTCTCTACCTTTTTTTTATCTTTTCTCCTGTTCCAGGGAGCTAAGCATTGTTATTTGTTCATTTCTATAGGAACACCAAGTTGTTAAATGTAGTTATATATACTTTTAAAGTGTTTCAGCAGCCTTTTATATGATAGACATTTATGTATGTTTCCTTAGGCCGGCCAAAAATGCAGTATCAGTAACCTATTGCTGTTGTTTTAACCAAAGCAGCATCAGGATTTGAGTTGGAAAATACCGGATGTTATTTTTACACCAGAAGCCAAAAACCAATTGAATCAGTTCTCCTCTGTTGATTTGTAGAGCCAGCTTGCCTAACAAAACATCAGAAGAAAAAGCAAATATAGCAAAGAAGTTTGCTGAGCAAAGAGCCAAGGGAGTAGAGGGTATCCCCACAACTGCCAAGGTGTAGTATTCAAGAGTATTTATCAACTATTCAAAAAAAAATCTTCTTCTTACTCTAAAACTATTTCATTTTGGAATTTGCAGCTCAAAATTGATGAGTTTGAGTCCAATGTCAATGAGATCAAAGACCCTTTCCCTCCAGCAGACTTTCCTGGTAATTTCCAATACTGTACTATTATTATTATTCTTATTATTCTTATTATTATTGTTGTTGTTGTTGTTGTTGTTGTCGTCATATTATTACAAACTCAGAGTTTAGGGTTAGACCCTAAACCCTCCTTTCTGGTGGCTAGGGGATGATGAGGAGGAGGACCCTGAGATCCCAGAAAGTCCCAGACCTCGTCCAATGGCAGATCTGCAGTTGAAGGAGGAAGCAGTGCCAATGCCTGAAGCCAGCTCATTTTTCATCTTTGGACCTCAGAATAAGTATAAAGCATATGATTGTTGCTATTGATTGGTGCTGATAAAGCTTGTGTTTGTTGGTGATGAATATGTATTGATAATATAGATGTTAGTGTCATTTCATTATGTAGATTATTAAAAGGTGTCAGGCTCACAAAACAGAACCCACCAAGTAGACATGGGGAAAAGTTAAAAAAAAAAAAAAAAGAAAAAAAAAAACTACAAAAAAGAAAGAAAAAACTTGCCAAAAAGGCAGTGTAATAAGGCTAATCAAACATAGATATGCAAGACTAAACTCACAGGTCAAAAACTCAAACAAAGGTACACAAACACGAAGAGAATGTAGGAAGGGAAAAGGTATGAACATACACAGGCTCGATACAATCTGGCACATAAGGGGAAGCATACCTTATATACACTGAGGAGGAGACAACGAGCCACAAGTGAAACTCATTGGGGCAATCACATGGGGGAAAACGGACATCAAATAGGGAATGACACAAGACAGACTACCAACATAAAACAGGACACAACATGACACAGGACTCAAACTATTTGACTTCATGAAACCTGACAGTACCTCCCCCACCCCACAGCCAACTCCTGATGGCTCTGGATCCGACAGCCCCTTTCCACTACTGCAACCACCACCTGACAGGCCTGGGTCCTGAGGGTGGTCATGGTGGAAATTTCTCATAAGATACTGGAATCCCCATCCCCTCCAACAAAACCAACACCAACCTCTTGACACCATCAACAGTGCCCTTGTCAGTGCCTGCAAAGTGGGGTTTGAAGGCAGGGACAGAGAACTATCTCTCACTGGTCTAACGTGGCTGACTGAATGTCGGGTGCACTCTCATAGACCAACTGAGTCTTAGTCTCACAGTCACAGGATTAACCATTTTTGACAATGGAAATGGACCAATAAAATAAGGTGCAAATTTACAGGACTCCACCTGCAGAAGACGATCCTTTGAGGACAACCTCACCCTGTCTCTGCTGCTGGCCTCCTCCTTTTTGGGACATCAGAGCTCTGCAGCAGAGCCTGTTGGGCCTTTGTCCAGGCTTGATACCAGTGCAAGAACCATGGCAAGTGCAGGGGGGACGCTCACCTCTTACTCCAGTTCTGGAAATCAAAGGGGTTGATAGCCGGAGACTAATTTAAAAGGTGACACACTAGGGGGAATTCAAACACTTGGAAGTGTTGATATATTCCATGTTATTATGATCTGTCCAGGCCAAGAAGGGATGTTCTGCTCCCTCCAGCCAGTGCCTCCACTTTGGAAGAAGAGGAAGGGGTGTGCATGTTCTTGACTGCCTTCTTTGAATCCAGCTTCAGACATGACAAATTCTAGAAGTGAAAATGACAGAATATGAAACTTAACTACCTTAACATACATCTAATGCCCCAACAATCTCTTAAGTACCTGGTTCACATAAGACACAAGGGTTTCCATATAGGAAGAAAAACATCTAAATTTCAGAATGCACAAATATGAACCTAATTAACCCTTTAGGCGTCATGGTCCTAAAATTGCGACAAGCGCCATTGCTGAATTCAACGGGCCATAGCTGTAAATACAGTGGTGAAAGTGGTTACCACTTTACACCAGGATATGACAGACACCTGTGGCTTCAATCTGAGCAGCATTTGTGGGTGTGTTTATGCAGACTTTGTAATATAAACAGAGAGAAAGTCCGCCTCAGTCCCGGAGACGCGGAAGTGGTTGTAGTGGGAGCAGAGAGAGAGAAAGACAGCGATAATTTAGCGATAATAATAATGCCGAGAATTTTTCTGTTGACAAAGTACTTGGTCAAGTACTGGCTGACTCAGATTCCACAGAGGAATATTCACCCTGTGACGATGATGTTCAGTCGTCTGGTGAGTGCGAGTCTGCCGGTGCGTCTTTACGCAGCGGCAGCGAGTCTGCATGCTGTGACAGTCACCAAGCAGCACATGCTTCGCCTCAGCATGGCCGGGGTGGGAGTAAATTTTTCTCAATTACAATATGACTTTATCCCTAACCATTTTCAAGCTACAGCTCCTTAGAATCTTGATATAAAAATTACATATTTTCTTGAAAAAAAAATCTGGGTTGACATGTCCCGAAGGATGTCTTTCACTAGAGCCTGGAGTACAGTGAGCACACTGGCTAACCAAAAAGGTATGACCAGATACTTGTAATGACCAATAGGTGTATTAAAAGCTGTCTTCTACTCATCTCTCTCCCTGTTTCTCAATAAATGGTATGCATTACTAGGTCCATCTATTAATCTTTATCTGCTTATCTGGGGCCGCATCGCCAAACCACCTGTCAATCTCATGCTCCATTTTTGATGAAGATGGCGTTGCTACAGGTGGCAGGCTGTAGACAAAGCTCCCGTCATGTTTTTTAACTTGAGTGTATTTGTTGGTTTATTCCTTTACATTAATTTTTTCGATAAATCACAACCTGTTTATAAAGTTGTGACAATGGCTGGACTAAGGTATTTTACTTCTATGCCTCCTATGCATTCTTCTGTTACTTTTGTCAGTCTTTGTAACAGAGAACTGTGGCAGCAGCAGTGGGAGCATTGTTTACATGCGTGAACAGCTGATTGCGCTGAGTGAGCCTTTGCTGCTGCCCAGGGGCAGACCTGAGGTCCCGCAGGAGTTACAAAGGAGATGCCAGGGGTGCAGGACTGGAGCCAAATGTAGGGAGAAAAGGAGAAGACATAAGCCAGCGGTCCCGACAATTTTAATGAGGAACGTGAGGTCTTTGGGGAATAAGATGGATGAACTTGCAGTGCTGGTGAAGACCCAGAGAGAATACCAGAAGTGTAGCATCTTTTTGCTTTTGTGAAACTTGGCTGCACTCGCACATCCCGGACAGCAGCGTCAAGGTTTCAGGCTACAGTTTGGTAACGGGAGACAGAGACTGCTCCAAAAGTCGGAAGATGGAGGATTGAGGGCTTGCACTTTATGTGAATGGCAGGTGGTGCAATCCTGGACATGTCAAATTTGAAGGAACGGCTCTGTACCCTGGACAATGTATTATTTGTAGAGGGAGTTTGTGTCTACCATTGTTATTGCTCCTTACATTCCCTCATCAGCTGATGCAGCAGTGGCTTGTGGTGTCATCAGCTCCGCCACTGCTAACTACAAACAGACCCAGATGAATTCATAGATATTACAGGTGATTTTAATCATGGCTCACTGGACAAAACTTTAAATAATTTTCACCAGTATGTTGAATGCCCCACCAGAGACAAATGCCATGGATGCATATGATAACCCCCCCACCCACCAGGTCAGACCACAACTTGGTCATGATGACCCCCAGGTATGTCCCTCTTGTGAGAAGGCTGCCCATTCACACCTGGACGGTGAGGACCCGAATAGCTATAGCTGTAATTCCCCAAGAGCTAAGACACCCCCTCTGCCCCACCAAGGAAATTTCTACATACAAGTTAACCCACCAAAAATTATTATACTCACAACTGGCAGATAATAAGAGACGGAGAAAGGGGGTCTTCCCTCAAGAGGACAGATTTATTGACAAAGCTTATCTAGACAATTAAATAATTTAACCTAGTTAAAATACACAATAATTTATTGACAATGTACCATATTAGAAAAATCAAAGCTCAACAATTATAGTGACTGGAGCAGTAAGAATGAATAATTATGGCAAATGCTGGGAGTCAAGAAAAGTGTTAAGCAGTCCGGGGAGGCTACTCACCACACACACACGTGCCCAGGCCCAACACACACGCACTGCAAAAAAGTGTGACAAAAGAAAAAGTGCAATTAGTGAAAACCAAATGCCAAATGATCACACACACACGCAATTACGAGGCAGTGAAGTGCAGGTGAGGACGTTCTATCCCCGTCATGTGGCTGCTCACACACCCCAGACCTGTAACTCCTGTAACGCAGAGAAGAAGAAATGTAGCAAACAATGTTCTTGAGGGACGAAATAAGGATGATTAAACACAACCTAACCTGTAACAAAGAGATACTATTATAAATATCAATCCAGAATGCAAACAAAACAAAAGCAAAAAAGAATAATCAACAAAATATTAAAACCATGTGGTAAATCATAGTAAAACAAAAACAGCAATGGTAGGCCAGCTACAAGGGAGAGAAAGGGAGAGAGGGGTAATTATAAATAATGTCGAGCAAAAATACACCACACATATTGCTACAAAGCTACCTCATTTGTGTCCTGGTACACAACTGCCAAGGCTCACACAGGAAATCGCCCCTCAGCACACAGAAACGGGACCTAGGGCATACCATAGTAAATCGTTCAAATCACAGACTACTTGATAATAAGTTCTGTGCATTTGTCACCTACCAGCCAGCACCACGGTACAGAATCCTCTCTGCAACAAAGCAAGCAGCACGCCATGCTCAACCCTGAGCTGCTTATATAACTTACAAATTGAAAGCAGTAGCCCACCTGGCATTACGGTGGCTCGAATGGGACAAACCCCTGTGGATCGAAAGGGACAAACTATTACCCGGTTACATCCTGCCCCAGGGCTCTTAAATTGGCGGCCCGACAATTTAATCAAACCAGAGTCTAAAAAAGGCTGAAGTGGGCCCACTCACACTGAGCACAGGAGAATTGGCATTCCCAGCTGAAGTGCTTGCTACCTGCACATTTGCAGCTGGATGTGTTCTATGCCCTACTGTCACAGGCAAATGATGAGGGTTAGAGTGTTTACCAGCTGTCTCCCGAGAAGACCTTCTCACTACCGTGGGACACGGGGCTGGGCAGAAGTCTGTCAGGAAGGATGGCTGTAGGGGGGCTGTCATGCCTGGGGTTGCTGCAGGGTGCGGTGTTAGATCATCAAGTTGAGTTTTTACCTAAGCAGAGCAGCGACTTTTGGGCTGCCATCAGCCTCATCCTCTTCCTTGTACCCTCTTCTGCCAGTTGGAGCCATCGTTGATGTTCCAAGATCCAATCACAGACCACCCCTGCAGTGGGATCCCCCACCCAACCCAGCAGGAAGTCAACTGGGAGCTGGGGTTCACAGCCAAACATCAGAAAGAAAGGGGACTGTCCTGTGGTTTGATGTGGAGTTGTGTTGTAACTGAATAGAAGTTGTGGAAGGTAGTCTGGCCACCTGCTTTTCTGTTCAACTGGCAAGGTACATAAAAAGTCGTGCAGAGTCCTATTGAACCGCTCACATTGGCCATTGCCCTGACGGTGGAAGGGGGTGGTCCTGGACTTTTTGATGCCATAAAAATCACACAATTGCTTAATAAGTGTGCTTTCAAAACTGCAACCCTGGTCTGAGTGCAGTTGGACTGGAACACCGTACTTGTAGAACCATTCCTCAATAGGCACATCTGCAAATGTGGCAGCCTGCTGGTCTCCATCTGCCACATGAGGAGGATATTGACAGTATGACTGACTGCATCACAGAGTACATCAGATTCTGTGAGGACATCACCGTGCCAGTCTGGACTGTGCACACACCCACATTGTCCCAAATGGCTCGACCCACCCCCCAGCATTCTCCTGTACAACACCTCTCCAGTGTCCTGTCTGATGAGGTGGTCAGTGATACAGGAGCTCCGCAGGGAACTGTGCTTTTCCTTCCTCACCTTATACACCACTGACTTTAAGTACAACTCTGAGTCATTTCACTTAAGATAGATAGATAGATAGATAGATAGATAGATAGATAGATACTTTATTAATCCCCAAGAGAAATTCACAGTTCCAGCAGCTTAAAAGGTGGAAACATAAGAGCAGTAGTAGGTAGGAATACAAAATAAAATAAAATATAAAATATACAGTATAAAATAAAAGAATCAGAAATAGATGATCAGGATTGTCTATGATGGACAAGAGCCTGTTCAGCATTTGTCGCTCAGCCACAGATGTCAGGCTGTCCAGCTCTGTGCCAACAACAGAGCCTGCCTTCCTCACCAGTTTGTCCAGGCACACAGCGTCCTTCGTTCTTCTTGAGGCTGCCCCCCCTTAGCACACTACTGCGTACAGGAGGGCACTCACTACTACAGACTGGCAGAAGATCTGTAGCAGCTTCTTGCAAATGTTAAAGGACGCCAGCCTTCTGAGGAAGTATATGTGGCTCTGTCCTTTCCTGCACAGAGCATCTGTGTTTGCAGTCCAGTCCAGTTTGTAGACTTAGACTTAGACTTCACTGTATTGATCCCTTTGGGATGACTCCCTCAGGGAAATTCAAATACCAAATTTTCATCCAGCTGCACACCCATGTATTTGTAGGTGTGTACTACCTCCACACATTCCCCTTTGATGATGACCGGCTCTGGGTGCAGCCTGTGTCCACCACCATTTCCCTGATCTTGGTGGTGTTGAGGAGCAGGTGATTGGAGTCATACCATGTGGCGAAGTCCTGGATCAGTTCTCTGTACTCATCCTTGTAGTTTCTTAGATGTTGATGGTGTGAAGAAGACTCCGCTGACACTGTCTTAGTTATATATAAAAAGGGTTTATTACAAAAAGGTACAGCATCAAAACAAGCATCATGATTGCCTGTGAGAGGGACCAGGCCAATATGTCTCCCCTCTTGACAACCTCTTTCCTAGGGTTTATATAGTGCAGTTGTTTATCACCTAAAACTGCTCCACGTCAGATGGTCATCAATATAAAGGTACATAGGCTGTTTAACTAGATACATCTTTAAGAAATCTATATCGTACATGTGGCATGTTCATAGGTCATTGAATTTATAGCACATCATACACTACATCCCCCTGTCCGAACTTCTGTACATGGCAGAGTTCTGACTTGTACTGAAAGTCAGACGTGTACAGAGTGAATAGGACCTGGGCCACTCAACCTTCTCCCCTGCTTTCCTTAAGTCCAGAACCCTGTGTGGTTTCCTGCCAAAAAGCAACTCAAAGGGAGAAAATCCCATGGTTTAACTGCTCTACAAGACTGTCAGTCTGAGGGTAGTAAATGCTTGTTGCTTGTGCCCAGGGGTACTGTTACTGGAAGTTTTTTAGCATAGTTCAACAGAACTAATGCAAAACAATATCCCTATGCACTCTGGTGAAATGGTCCGATGAGCTCCATGCCAATGCACTCACACAGGACCTTCATCAGAGGCAATAGCTGCAATGGCATTCTGAGAATGGTGGGCTTCAACCAGCTGGCATTCAGGCCAGGATGCACGTCTCGCTGCACCAGTCTAGTATTATTGCATTTCCTTTATACCCAACAATGGGGTTATAATGAGCCGCCTAAAAGCTGTTTCCCAATGGCTTTTTGGCACCAATAACTATTTACACTCACCTGTCTAAGTGTTGTGACTCACTCTACATAACCTGTCCCTAATCAATGAAAAATAAAGATATGTCACATGACCGCCTAGCTTTATGACGTGGTTGAAGGCAGAGCATAGAGTATCGTCACAAGATTGGTCCAGTGGAAAATCTTACATGGAGGGAAACACAGGCAACTATCACTCATCACTCATGATCACTCATGTTTTCTTTCAAGAATGGTGTGCTTATGAGTACAATTGTGCTTGTCTAGCAGAAATGTGTGAATCTTTCTAGCATAACTAGATTTTGTGTCGCAGGCGACCTGTGACTTGATGTCGTATTTGCCGGCTTGCTGGGCATATATAGTCTGAAAGGACACCTGCCTGTATGTTGTTGTGTTGTGTTGTGTATTGTGTTGGGGACGAAAAGCAGGAAAAAAAGATGACACTGCTCGTCGACTCCTGCTCGACTCCCCGTGGTGGGTCCCGGGTCACCAGTATACAATGTTTAATACAATTTGCTGTGTTCACTTGTCTCAACTTTGAAATGGGACCCTGCTTGCTTGCATCTCACACAGCTCATCTCACACATCATTTTCAACAAAAGTTAAATGTGTTTTAACCATTTCAGGTTCCGGAAGCTTTGCCATCGCATAATCAATGCCACTACTTTCACCAACATCATCCTCCTTTTCATCCTTTTGTCGTCTATTTCTTTGGCTGCTGAGGATCCTATTGACCCAATGTCATTCAGGAACAAGGTGACAATGTGCATGCCCATCACATTGTATAATAAATCTTTGAGTTACATTGAGATTGAAAAATGATAGTTTTAATGAATATTTTTATATTATTTGTTTTTGTATTATGTGACATTCTTAGGTATTGGCCTATGCTGATATTGTCTTCACTTCAGTGTTCACAGCGGAAATCGTGCTCAAGGTAATGACAGTCAGCAGAGTAAATATTGTTGATACAGATGGATGACAATTAAAGGAAAACCCTGTGTACAGATACTTAATAAATACAGATGTTTCCTTACTGGTAATGAGGGCTCACTGAAGAGTTTCATTATTAGATTAAATTGCATGTCCTATGATATGGTCTTTACAGTCATGGGACCATAACCTAACTGAACTAAAATAACTCTTTCCAAAAAATGGTGTTGTCAGACTTGGAGGTGCTAAGGTGTAGTAAAGCCAAGCTGCTCTGGAGATTTACAGTGGGACATCTCGTTTAGACACTTCCTGTTGGGTTTTCCTTTAATTTATCAGCCTCATATGTATTACAATGCAGTGAGATCTTAATTACCACAGATGTCATTTGAGCCAACACAAATGACAGACAAAAACAGATTTTCATTCAAAGTTACACTCACAACAGATCAAAACATATACATTTTATAATGAATCTGAGTGCAGACTAAGATTTCTTTAATGAATGACTAACAGAGGTCTTATGAGCAAAACATCTTATTAGTGCTTTAATAATAGCTACAGAGTCACTGTGACTAAGTTGCTGCATCACCCTAGTATTTTGTAAAATTAAAGTCTAAATAAAATCAGAGTAGAGAGTAAAACCATATTTTGAAGGAAACCAAACCAGCTTCCAATTCCATGACCAGATTGCTACATCTATCAACACTGTCTTCTTCTGTTGTTTGTCGATCAACACAATATCTGGTTGGAAGTCCCAGAGAATATTAGCTCAGTCATTCTCAACCACTTTGGGAGGTGTCTTCTATTCTGACTGAAGAACTTTCAGCTCATACACAGTGCAGATGCTAACCACTTGGTTATTACTTCCCATGTATGCTGTCTGTCCTGCTTATTTGTTCTATCCTGGCAACATATTGCACCCCATTATTATGTGCTGGTGAAAAGGGTTGAGGAGCATTGTGGACCCAAATGCAGACAACAAGTGATAGGACAGGACTGATGGAGGTAGACATGCAGGTACAAGCAGGTTCAAGGCAGGAACAGGGCAGGCAACATACTCAGACAAAATCAGAAAAATACAAGAAACAAACATCAGGAACATACACTGACTCTGAAGAAAGTAAAGGGACCAATATATATACTGTGGGTGATGGGGATGTGGAAAGAGGTGAGGAGACTAACAGGGAACAAGTGAAACTAATCATGATGACGCATCAATCAAATAAGCAGTAAGTGCTAGGCAAGTGTAGAGAGATAAAAATACAAAATAAAACAGGAATTGTGCATGACCAAACTGAAAACCAACAAAGACTAGGACAGAAAGCAAGAACTAACAAAGATCACACTGTGAGAGACAACTATTATAACAAAAACCACAGGACAACACTGGGGAAAAATAGGCATGATGCATCCTGTGTCCTGTGTGGTGTAGAAGATACTCTCGTATTAAGTGCTTGCTCTTGTGCTGCCATGATTAGTACTTCTGTGCTCTATTTTAATCTAGCCTTTCCAGCAAATGGTAGGATTTCTTGTTATCAGCCACTTCTTCTGATAGGAGATTCATTGTGTTGATATCAGTGGCTTCTATCTCCTCCTTTGGCTAGCTTATTACACCAGCAGGATATCCTATGTGTTGATGACTTAATTCAATTCAGCTGACTTTTCAGGTCCTGCCTTACTCTGTGTAGGTATTTGTGTGGTTGACTTTCTTGTGGCCTTCCCATGGTTTTCAACTGCAGGATCCCAAGGAGTGGGGGCTCATACAGGTCTCTTAGTCAAATTGACAGGTGCATTATAGATGATTTGGCAGAAATTCACTTCAATGTCACTTACTCAGTCAATCAGTCAGAAAGAGCTTAAAGTTGTAGGAATCAATTAGTTTGTGGAATTAGATTATTGTGTCTCTGGCGTAATTAGACCCTGTTGTACTACCCTGAATGGTAGCACCCTGAATGAAGTGGCAGGTATTTAGGGAGATCCATGTGGGGTTCAAGCAGTGTCTTGCTAGGATGGCGAGACAGATGGGAAGCTCTTGCCCAAGAACTTGTTTTGCTCCCCTTGGAGGAAACAATAAAATATGGCTGTTGAAGCCCCAACTCTGTGTGCTTACAAATTTGTCCCTGAAACTTACAGTCGAAGATTCAGGAATCGTGAAAAAATCCAAATCAGATCTATGTTAAGTTTGTAAAGAAGAAAAGACCCTTATTTTATAAGTGGAGTATAACATGTCCACGTTTAAAGTTTAAACAAAAAGAAGTATCCCTGTATAGTGTATGACTCTTTACAAGAGTTACTTTGTCTGGAGGAATTAAAGAAAGGTTTTCCTAACTGTGTACTTAAATGAACAAAAAGTAAATTCACGATTCTCAACTGCTGTACTAGATGATGACAGGAGAAGACCCACAAGCACCTGCACAATGCTCAAAAGCCTGATCCAACACTAAAAAGCACTGTTGCTTGTGCCAACAACAACAGTGCTAACAAAGCAAGTGATGAAAAAGTACTCTATCTGCTTAAATGGTCCCCTCCACTGACTCTGATTGGAGCAGTGTCCATCTGTTAGTTGTCCCTTCTGTTTTTGGTCAGCATGTTTTTCTGTAGCACACCAAGCCAAATTATCCCTCCAGCCCCATTACTTTCAATTGTCACAAGTCGTCATCACCTCCAATAGGAAAGCTGCTCAGATGGATTCGAGTGGATTGTATTCTTTCCTTCAAGACGCACTGTTGATTTTTGAGAAAATGTAAGGATTTTAAGTGTGCCTTATAGTCCGTAAAATGCGGTACATAAGACACATTTAGATATTAGGTAAATCCACAAATCAGCGAAAAATCTGCGATAAATATTTAGATATGCTTCAAATAAAATCTGCAATATAGCGAAGGTGCAAAAGTTGAAGCGCGATATAGCAATTGTTTACTGTACTCCCAAATCAAAATCAAATATCTATTTTTTCAAACAAATTTCACCAAGATCATTAACAGAACACCTAAGATCAGCAGAATGGTGTCTGTTTGTTTCCAGAATTTTATCAGCAATACTCTGAGTGATACAAGCGTTTCAAGTTTAAAAAAACAGAAGTACCCCTGTTTTGTACATGTTATATCATTGCCACAAGTTGTAAGAAGGTGTGTGAAAAGCCTATCTGTAGAGACTAATGCACCTTCTCTGACGACTTTGTCCGACTGCGCTGCTTGATGGATTGTTGGAGCATTATGGCCACCGTAGTCAGGAGCCTCGTGGAGTGATACGTACTGTGTGTGATGCGCCCTATAGTCCGGTGCACCTTATGTATGAAAAAAGATAGAAAATAGACCATTCATTGAAAGTGTGCCTTATAATACTGTGCGCCCTATAGTGCGTATTTTTTTAATTAATATTTATTTTGTCCTATTCTATTGATTATGTTTAGTTAAGTATCAGCCCTAAATTCACTGAATAGTTACGACAGCCTGATAATTTCAAAGTCAGTGTTAATACTTTTGAAATGCAAACTGTGTTGTTCATAATTGATATTAGAATTGTTTTTCAGATGACAACATATGGTGCCATTCTTCACAAAGGGTCTTTTTGCCGGAACTCTTTCAACATTTTGGATCTTCTGGTGGTCAGTGTATCACTCCTTTCGATGGGCATGGAGTAAGTTGAACCTAGAGATGTACCTCATCACTCCTTACTTACCTTCTCTGTCATGCTATATTCTACTATATTCCATATTCTATATTCTTTGTCTTGTCATGACTTAAGTCTTTGATTTGAAAAAACAAATCCATCACACTATTAAACTGAACAACCATATATTACCACAGTGTATAAACAATACATCATTAAAGGTGGTGTTTGTATGTTTGCACGTTTGTACTATCTAGATCCAGTGCCATCTCAGTGGTGAAGATTCTCAGGGTGTTGAGAGTACTACGGCCTTTGAGGGCTATCAACAGAGCCAAGGGACTCAAGGTATGAGATGTCTATGACTATACTTGACCCTTTAAAAATGGGCTTGCACTGACCTGATTCATTATTTATTTGTAATGTGTCTGTCTTTGTAGCATGTGGTCCAGTGTGTATTTGTTGCTGTCAAGACCATTGGAAATATTGTACTGGTCACCATGCTGCTAGACTTCATGTTTGCCTGCATTGGAGTCCAACTTTTCAAAGTAAGAAAAGAAGGAAATAAAATGGCTTCACTGTTGTTTTGCGCTGTATTTGGTTGTGCGAATACCCTTTGTCCATTTGTCTCATGAAGCCACTTTTGTCACCTTCTCAGGGCAAGTTCTATGCCTGCACAGATCCTGATAAAATGTCTGAGGAAACATGCAAGTAAGGACCTTGTGTTTATTTGAACACTGATGCCACTCTAGTTCTTTGTGTAGTTCATGTAATGCTCTTTATTTAAATTTTCCATATAAATCATAAAAACCCCCCACTACATTTAAAAACTGAATTCATGTTTTTAGTTAATCAGATCAATGTATAATTAAGATTGTAGGGTAGTTCTTTCTTACTTTCTATTTGTAGAATGTTAAAGAAAGAAAAATAGAAAGTCAAAAACACAAAGGTTTGATTTTTGGCTGCCTGAGAGGGCAGGTTCAATGTATCCACTTGATTTATGTCCATCTGGGTGGTTGAGGCCACTTGACTTTCCTATCGTCACACTTGAAGTCAAGGATTAGATTCTATCATGGCTCTACACATATCACTGTTGTAGGTAAATCTTATGCTAGATTATGCGGCTAATATTAGCTTTGTCATGCAGTGTATCCATGTTATGTACACACACACACACACACACACAGACACACATACACACACACATACATACATGTATACAAATATTTCTGTGTGGATGTTGCAGCAGCTTCGTGTAATGTTATGAATTTAAAACCCCTCTTTCCTCTCACATCCTGTGGTGCTCCTGCTTCCAGGCTGTGCTGCTGCTGATCTCAACCAAGACATTTATTCAACTCTCTTATGCAATTACCAACTATCTTTAGAAACATGTTTCATTAGAGGTTTTTCCATCATTTAGCCAGAAACCAATGTATTATAGTTACACACAGCTGCAAAGGTGACCCATCCTTTGTCCTTTTTTAATGAGATAGTCAAAGTTGCCACAGTCTCAGAAAGACACTTCAGTCTAAATATTAGATTTCTGAAACTACAGCGTTATGCAGATACAGCCATTGATTTTGGTCAAGTTTTTGCTTGATAAAAAATTAAATGATGCCTACAGTCTAAGTCTTTTGTTTTATACTTTTCTGACCCTATTCTTTTTTTCTGCTTTTTTGAAATATATAAAGTTCAATTAGAAAAGTTTAATTGAATCATGTTTGCAAAAATGGTGTACAGTGTTCCCTCGCTATATCGCGTTTCACCTTTCGTGGCCCCGCTGTTTCGCAGATTTTTTTTCAGTGCAATTTTGCATACTTATTTTTTACAGCGTATCAGTGCGCATTGTGTTCTGCGTCCTGATTGGCTAAAGAAAGGGTAGATCATGTCAATTAATCTTCTCTGTGCCGTGTCTCCTGTACAGTACAGAACGCGTTCAGCTTGCCATATTTACATCTTATAAATCTACGAAGGTTTGAACTTTGAGAGTGTTTAAACACGAGAGAAATGCGAGATAATATTAATACCTGTGACAAAAATGTAAAAAGTGTCTGGTGAGGGGTTTTACAGCCTTAAAACACTTAATAACTGTAAACATCCTTGTCATGGTCTATGTTCCACTCAACTTAAACACTCCCAAAAAATTCCAGGACACAGATGACTCACTTCCATGAATTTTACTGGGAATCTTGTGAAACTGTAATACAGTAAAATAAAAGGTATTCATCACTAATCAGACCAACACAGTGTCTGTACAGACAATACAGCTTAGCTACTTTAGCTCTGAAGCTTACATTACAAACACAGGCAGGCT
>JBAJHX010000100.1:0-14626 GCA_037176925.1 Amniataba percoides
GCTTGTGTTAGCGGTTAGCTTGTGTTAGCGGTTAGCTTGTGTTAGCAGCTGCAGACTCTCAGGTTTCTGAATGAAATGAGACGTGTCGTCCTGCAGGTAAATCTCAGGTGGCGTTTTCGGCCTCGCTGGTCACCACTGAGGAGTGGACCCATCACGGACCTTTTGAGACAGAAACTGCTCTCGTGTTCAAGAAAGTGACCACCAACGTCGGAAACGCCTACGACAGAGACACAGGTGCGCCCCCCCGCTCAGGTTTCAGCTGGTCTGACCCGGTTTGATCTGACTCTTGGTTCTGCTCTTTGACTGCAGGCGTCTTCACGGCCCCCGTTAAGGGACTCTACTACATCCGGTTCACGGGCTGCGTGGGGGCCTCGGGCTCCATGAACGCAGCGCTGCTGAAGAACGGGGTGAACATGTTCGCCATCTACGACAGCAGGGGGACGCACGGCGGCGGCTCCAACGGGATGGCGCTGGTCCTGGAGGAGGGGGACCGGCTCTCGGTCACGCTCTGGTCCAGGCAGAGCATCTTCGATCAGAGCCGGCTCAGCACCTTCAGCGGCTTCCTCGTCTTCCCCATGTAGAGACCAGACAGGGTTTCTACCAGAAACACCCGTCAGAGAGCTCGGTGCAGTTTAAACGGTGGTTTTTAAATAAAAAACACACAAAAAAAAACATTTTTGTTAAATTTTAGTAAAGATGTAATTTTTCTCTTCACTGCGACTTTCAGGTCTTTGATTACGAAATATTAATGAGATGAACAAATAACCAGTTTTGTTTTGAAATGTCGAGCAGGAAACAGTTTGTCGCTCTGAGAAGCTCAAAGAAATAAAAGTTTCTGTTTGTTGTTGTTACTTCCTGTTTACTGAAGCGATGAGGCCACACGATCTGATTTTATTTGCACTCAGTCCGTTTGCAGCTCCGTGGCTTCGGTGTTGAATTTCTCTGGATCTGATTCGTTGTCTAAAGATGTTACAGTGTAATAAACAAAAATCAGATCAGTCAACACAAAACTGTGTTTTTAAACCCTAAAACTGAACCGAGAGAGGCACTCGGTTCCTTCAGTAACCTAAAAAACAGGATTGTTTCATAATAATACTGCACTGACTCATAAACTGTAAATACAGAAGCACTTCATAAGTACAGTTACACTACTTTAGTACGTTTACTCAGTTACTTTACTTTCCTCTGCCGACAGAGACACGTGTCCTCAGCAGGAAGGAAACAGGAAACATCAAACATCAAACAGGAAACAGGAAACGTGGTGGTTGAGGACGCGATGAGTCTTTTCCTTCCTGCGGGAAGTTTTTATATCAGATTAACAGAAACTGGACTGATCTGGATTCAGGACTGATGACGAGAAATCATTTAAATATTTTTATTTTAACTCAGGAGGTGATGAATTAAACGTGATATTAAAACCTCAGGACGCACTCACATAAAGATCTTCAACACTCCAGCAGCAAGAAACACCTCAAACATTTCAGACAGAAACTAATTTATTGTTGAAATGTTCCTTTAAATGTGCGAAATATTAAAGTTAAGAGACAAAAAAAAAACACAAAACATGAGAAGAAACTGAATTTAAGAATAAAAAACAAATGAAATACAAGATAAATGAGTTTACAGTCCAGATCTTTAATCATGTAAATAATATTTAATCATCATCAATCGTATATAATAATAATAATAATAATAATAATAATAATAATAACAATATTAGTGATGATGATTATAATAATAATAAAAATAATAATAACAATGATAACAACAACAATAATAACAATAATAACAACAATAACAATAATAGTGATGATAATAATAATAATAAAAATCATAATAATCCGGTCCACATCAGACCCGGGTCAGGATCCGGTCTGACCTGGGATCCTTCATCACGTGACGAACTTTACGGGAAGTGTCATTTTACTTTGAAAGAGTCTCCGGTCCTCAGAACCAGCTCCGGTCAGACCCGGACCCGGAGGAGTCCGAGTCCGCATCAGGCTCCGGGTCCCGGGCCCCCCCGGCCCGGTGCGTGGGCAGGTTGGACGGATCCTCCGCGGTCACAGCGGGGGGGTCCGCGGTGACGTCCTGGGGGGTCCGGGTCGGGTCCGGGGCGGCCGGTCCGGGACCGAGAGTCCGGGTCCGGGTCCGGGTCCGGGTCTCGCTGCCGGCTCTGGCCGTGCCTCTGCAGGTGTGCTGGTCCCCCTCAGAGCGGGGGGGTCCGGCTGCGGGCGTCCAGATGAGGCCGTAATACAGCGCGAGCAGCGCGGCGGCCAGAGTGACGCACAGCACGTAGACCAGCACCGGGACCAGCCGCGCCCCCCCGCGCCGGCCCGGGCCCCCGCCGCCCCGCTCCGCCGGCCCCAGCACCGGAGTCCAGCCCCGCGGGTCCCGCATGGCGCCGCGACCCGCAGCTGGACTGCAGCTGCTTATAAAGCAGCCCCGCCCCCTCCCCTCCGCTTTCACAATAAAAGTCTGCGTCTGAGAGAATAAACTCAGTCAGACTTTTAATTTAAGGACTTTAGATTATTATTAGATTTTTCACTGTTGATCTTAATTATTATCAAATATTAAATTATGTTACGTTTTATTATCAGAAAAGAGAAGAGACTTTTATTTTGAAGTGTTGAGTTGCAGCCAGTTTCCCCTCGTTAGAAACTTGTTGTGAGTCTTTAGTTGTTTTTCTCCACGCGGGGCCTCGGAAGCAGCGTCAGTGAGTGTCAGGCTGTCTGTTGTCTGTTATCTGGTGTCTGTTACAGAGACACTGTGTGTCTGTGTGTGTGTGTGTGTGTGTGTGGTGGAGCATTAGCTGCTCCTCCTGTTAGCCTGTTGCTAGTTAGCCTCTAAGGGCCTCTGCTAACCTGTTTGCTAACATTGTTTATAATTAATTCATATGGAGGTCATATTTCAAGTTATAATTTTTAGACTATTTACTGAAGGTTATGTACATTTATTTACATGCAGTAATGTAGACTTCATTTACGTGTGTGTAAAGTAATGTGTGCAGCAGACATTTATGATAATTAGTTTTATTATGTTTGTTTGAACATTTCTTTTCTGTATTATATTTATGCAGTTTTACAAAAAAAGGGAATTGGATCTCAAGGAAGATTAAAGCATTAAAGGACAAACCTCTGACTATCTTTTTTGGGATTCCCATGTTAACTATCTGTCAACCTGTTTACCACACGGACACGCAGGACAGAATAAATTACATTAATCATTTTACAGTAAATTATATTATTAATCTGATAGTAAAGTATATTATTAATTTTAAACTATATTAATGATTAAACTCAGTTTGCTCGTCACGTCAGGTTCAGAAATAAAAAACTGTTTGATATTAAAAAAACTCAAACAATTTAAAAGTACTTCAGACTTTGTGTTAACTAAACTTCACTGTTTTAAACTATGTCAGCTGCAGTTTTAATGTGAAAATCCCTGAATTCCATTTCCTGTCATGGTTCCTGTTCCAGCAGATCTCAGAAGAGAAAACTCTGAATGTTTTATTTTTGTGTTTGTGCAGCCTGACTTTTTATTCTTTTACCTAAAAAACAAACTCAGTGAGGATTCAGCTCTTTGAAATCTTTTCATTTCTGATCTTTCTAGAAGTTAATCTTTCATCTTGGTGTTTGTTCTGAATCACTTTATAAAACTCAGCAAATTAAAGATGCAGTTTATTTTTGTTTGATGATGTTTTCATCTTTCAGTTAAAGTGAGTCTCTGTTTTTAAAAAGGTTTCTGACCCAGTTTTATCAGATGCAGGTTGAACAAACAGCTCACAGACATCAGCAGAGATTTTATTTCATTTATTTTAACACGTTGAGTGAAACATTCATCAGTGGCATCAAATTATCTGATTATAATTAAAAAGTGGACGAGGATTTTCAGGATCAGTGTGAAATGTGATGGGCCTGAAAAATACTTTGTTCTTCAGCATGTATATAAATATTTACTGTTTATGCCACATATGATATATAATGTCTGTTTATGTTATTATATGTTATATGTGCAGTAAATAAGATGCATGCATAAGATTTTAGAGCGCAGGTTTGTAAACTCCTGCTCTGATTAGCCATCTTAGAAATCCCCATTTGATTTACCTGGAGGTTACTACGGCAACAGCGGACTGGCCTTCAGTTAGCCCAGCGGTTCTCAAACTGGGGGGCGGGGCCTTTCAGGGGGACATAATGAAAAGCTGAGTGGACGTTTTGACTTTTCTTTTTTTACTGATTTTAGTTCCACTGAATCCAGATGTGTTAATTCAGGAACATTAAAACAACAAAGATTCACTCAGACGGTGAAAACATGTGGAGGTGCACAAACTTTAAATCGAGCTTAAAGACGAGCCTCGTCTCTGACGCTGGACAGAGTTTTTTCAGTCTGAGCTTCACTACACACACTTTAAAACACAGAGGATTTAACTACAGATGTTTGTCTGTGATTTCTCAGCAGACAGGGACAGACGATGAGAAACTGATTATCTCGATAAAAAAGCTTCCAGCGTTTCAATGAACCTGAACTGTCTCCTTCTCTTCTAACACGCTAACACCATGTCCCGACTAGACCTCCAGAGGAAACCTTCAGAGACACGCTGCTTTGAAATCTGCTATTTTTTATGGTTTAATCTACAAAATCAGGGAGTGTATCTTTGCTGAACACTCGTCATCTCCTGTTTTAAATGATTAATGATTAATAAGTCCTAAAACAAAATTTTTTTTTCACCTCACGCCGACAGAATAATGTTATATCTGCTTCTCTTCATCAACCAGGCACCAGGACACCTGTCAATCAAAACACATTCACAAAATATTAACTCACTGACAGCTTATAAAACACATACATTCAACTTATAGGTGCTAGAATGTGTCCAATCAGTCCAATGTGTCCAGTATCAAAATGTAGAAAATAAACATGGTATTAGTGATCGTATATGTTCTGTTTCTTCATGTCACACTGAATATTCACACCTGTGATGTCTCCTCAGTCATCCAGGCCCTTCTTGGAGGACCCGTCCCTGGTCTTCGCCCTCAGCTTGTTCACCTGTGACTCTGCGATGTCGGCCCTCTCCTCTGCCTCCTCCAGCTCATGCTGCAGTTTGCGAAATTTGGCCATGTTGACGTTTGCCGCCTCTTCGGCCTCCTCAGCTGCATGTTTGTAGGATTTGACCTTCAGTTGCAGCTTGTCCACCAGGTCCTGCAGGCGAGCCATGTTCTTGCGGTCTTCTTCAGTCTGGTACGTGAGCTCCTTGATACGCCGTTCATACTTGCGAATTCCCTTGATAGACTCAGTTCCCCTCCTCTGCTCGGCCTCCAGCTCGTTCTCCAGCTCTTTGATGCGTGCCTCCAGTTTCTGGAGTTGTTTCTTGCCACCCTTCATGGCGATCTGCTCGGCCTCGTCGAGGCGGTGCTGCAGGTCTTTGATGGTCTGCTCCATGTTCTTCTTCATGCGCTCCAGATGTGCGCTGGTGTCCTGTTCCTTCTTCAGCTCCTCTGCCATCATAGCTGCATCTGTGATGGCTTTCTTTGCCTTCTCTTCAGCGTTGCGATTCTCCTGTATAGCTTCCTCCACCTCACTCTGCAGGTGGAGGAGATCTGCTTCATGCTTCTTCTTCTGGTTAATCAGGCTGGTGTTCTGGGAGTGCAGGAGCTGCATGCGCTCTGTAGCATCAGTCAGCTCCTGTTCGGCCAGTTTCCGACTTCGCTCTGTTTGCTCGAGGGCGGCCCTCACTTCCTCCAGCTCCGCCTGGATCAGGTTGTTTCGGCGCTCCAGGAGTGCGATGTTCTCTCTCAGATCATCGTTGCCATGTTGTGCATCATCTAGTTGCATCTGAGAGTCCTTCAGGAACGCCTGGAGACTCTTGAGCTGTTTCTGGGCGTCAGCTGCCTGCCTGTTAGCTTGGCTGAGCTGGATCTCCATCTCGTTGAGGTCGCCCTCCATCTTCTTCTTGACTCTCAGCGCCTCGTTGCGGCTCCTGGTTTCAGATTCCAGAGAGGACTGAAGAGACTCCAGCATTCGTTGGTAGTTTCTTTTTGCCTGCTCCATTTCCTCATCTTTCTCAGCCAGCTTGCGCTCCATGTCAGCCTTCACTTGGTTGAACTCCAGCTGGGCTCGGAGGATTTTGCTCTCTTCGTGCTCCAGAGAACCTTCTGCCTCCTCCAGTGCTGATTGAAGCTCTGCTTTTTCTTGCTCAAGCTGCTTTCGGATCTTCTCCAGCTCGTGAGCGCTCCTGCCTCCCTCCCCCAGCTGGTCGGTGAGATCGGAGATCTCCTCTTGGAGGTTCTTGTTCTCCCTCTTCATCGTCTCAAGCTGATCCAGGGACTCCTCATAGGCATTCCTCAGTTTGAAGAGTTCAGTGCTCAGAGACCGACCTTCCTTCTGAGAAGCTTCCAGCTCACACTGTGACTCCTCAAATTTTTGCTTCCATTCTGCCATGACTTTGTCAAATGCCCTTTGCTTCTTATCCAGGGCTGCAGATGCAGCATTGGATCTCTCAAGGTCTAGCATCAGGTCCTCAATCTCATTTTGGAGCCGGTGCTTAGTCTTCTCAAGGGATGAACACTTTGCATTCACAGCCTCAATGGCCTCCTCAGCCTCTTGCAGTCTTTGAACAAGCTTCTTCTTTGCTTCTTCCAGTTCCTCTGTTCTCTGGATTCCATCAGTTTCATATTTTGTCCGCCATGCTGCAACCTCGGTGTTTGATTTTGACAGAGCTCTCTGCAGCTCGGCTTTGGCCTCCTGCTCTTCTTCAAACTGCTCTCGAAGCAGATCACAGTCATGCCGAGCAGATTGGACAGCATGGGCGAGGGCGTTCTTGGCCTTGACTTCTTCTTCAAGCTGTCTGCGTAGATCTTCTACCTGCTGGTTGTATGAGTTCTTCCCTCTGGTCAGCTGTGAAATCAAACACTCCTTCTCCTCCAGCTGACGTCCAAACTCACCGTTCTCAGTGAGCAGCTTGGCCCTCTGGGTAGTGAGGTCATTGATTGTGCGTTGAGCTTCCTCATATTTACTCTTGTACTCATTCATATTGTCTTCCATTGAACGGCACATCTTCTCAATGTTTGACTTGGCTTTCACCACACTCTCCATGTTAGAGGACAAGTCATCCAGCTCCAGCTTCAGCTCACTCTTTTCTTTTTCCAGCTTTTGCTTCACACGCTGGAGGTTATCAATCTGTTCACCCAGTTCAGCAACACTATCAGCATGTTTCTTCCTCAGGGAGGCAGCAGTTGACTCATGTTGGAGGGTAGATTCCTCCAACTCCCGACGCAGCTTTTGAAATTCAGCATCTCTCTTCTTATTCAACTCCACCTGTGCGGATGTTGCTCCACCTGCCTCCTCCAGACGCTCGCTGATGTCCTCCAGCTCACGGGAAAGATCAGAGCGCTGCTTCTCAACTTTAGCCCGCGCTGCACGTTCAGCATCCAGCTCTTCCTCCAGCTCTTCAATTCTCGCCTGATTTTCTTTTAGCTTCTTCTGAAGCTGGACTGAAGCAAGCTGCTCATCTTCAAGTCTCGAATTTATTTGGACAACCTCAAAGTCCTTTTTTTTAAGTTTTTCCTCCAGCTGCTGCTTGTCATTTTCTATGTCCATTAACGTTTCCTGGTTCAGTTTCAGATCTCCCTCAAGTTTCCTCTTCGAGCGTTCGAGGTCCATTCTGACTTTCTTCTCTTGCTCCAATGAGCCCTCCAGATCGTCCACCTGTTGCTCGAGCTTAGCCTTAGCTTTGGTCAAGCTGTTGGCTTTGTCCTCTTCACTCTGAAGGTCATCCAGTGTCTGCTGGTGAGCCTCCTGTAGTGCCTTCTTTTCTTTGCTTAGCTTCATGATGTTTTCATCCTGGGAAGCCATCTCCTCTGTCAGGTTTTTCACCTTATTCTCTGTGGCATGTTTTTCTTTTTCAACCTTGGCCAAAGTCAGCTCCAGATCATCTATATCTTTTTTCAACTCTGAGCATTCATCTTCAAGCTTCCGTTTTTTGGCTGTGAGATCTGCATTCAGCTCCTCTTCATCTTCCAGTCTTTCTGTCATCTCTTTCAGCTTGGCCTCCAGCTGTATTTTACTCTTTATAAGCTGTTCACAGCGTTCTTCAGCATCTGTTAGTGTATCCTGTTCTGACTGAATTTGCAGAGTCAGGTCATTCTTCTCTTGGAGAACAGTCACTAATTTCTCCTCCAGTTCCTTTCGCCTTGCTTCTGATTTCTCCAAAGCTTCTTTCAGTTTGTTGAACTCATCCTTCATGTTGGCCATCTCCTTCTCAGACTCAGCACTCTTCAGAAGGGGTTTGATCTTAAAGAAGAGCTTCATCCACGGCCAGTTCTTTACACCCAGAAAAGACCGAAGGTTCCACTGGATGACCATGAGGGCATCTCTGCGCTCCACTAGCTTAGCAAACTGTGCCCTCATGAGGATTGCCCGGGCATTAGCCTGGATCCTGGTGATGATTCGGGAGAGTTGTTCATCTCGCATCTCCTCCAGTGTCCCCAGCAGGCCAGCTTTAAAGAAGACTTTTGTGTGGCCAAACTTGTACTGAGTGTGGTCAATGTCCAGGGATCCCAGCAATTTTTCTGCACTCTTCTTGCAGTCAATGAACTGGCCCTCAGGGATGGCAGAGGCATTCAGAATCCTGTACCGCTGCTTGAAGTCACCATAGAGCACCCTGTTTGGGAAACCCTTTCTGCAGATTCTGATGCCTTCCAGGACACCGTTACAGCGCAGTTGGTGCATCACAAGGCAGTTGTCCATGACCCCCGGAGTTTTCTTCTCATTAGGAATCAGACAGCGGACAAAGTGGGGATGTGTGGTCTTCAGGTTGTTCATCAGCTTGTTCAGATTTTCTCTGTGAAGTGCTGACACAGTCTGGAATGAGGAACCTTTCTTCTTGGCCCCTTTGCCGCCTCCTTTGTCACCACTGTCAGCTCCTGCATAGCTTGAGAAGAGCAGACTGAGAAGCTTAAGAGATGATTTTTGGTAAAGACCCACCACAGTTTCATTTAGGGGGTCTTTGTTTTTGACCAACCAGTTGGTAATGTTATAATCTACCGTGCCTGCATAGTGAACCAGGGCAAAATGGGCCTCTGATTTTCCCTTTGCAGCCCTTGGCTTCTCAAACATCTTGTTTTTGCCCAGATGATTATCATAGAGCTTGGCCTTAAAGGTCTGGTCACTGGCTTTGGGAAACATGCATTCTTCCTCCAGAATCGACAGGATCCCCAGCGGCTTCTCAATGAGGTCTATACACGCTTGTAAGTCCATCCCAAAGTCAATGAACTCCCAGTCAATGCCTTCTTTTTTGTACTCTTCTTGCTCCAGAACAAACATGTGATGGTTGAAAAACTGTTGCAGTTTCTCATTGGTGTAGTTGATGCACAGCTGCTCAAAAGTGTTGAAATCAAAAATCTCAAATCCAGCAATGTCCAGCACTCCTATGAAGTACTGACGGTGCTGTTTTGTGTCCAAAGATTGGTTGATTCTCACCACCATCCAGTTGAACATCTTTTCATATACTGACTTAGCCAGAGCACCAAGGGAGTAGTAGACTTGGTCCACACTTTGGCCTTTGGTGACATATTCATTTCCTACCTTGACTCTTGGATGGCAGAGCCCCTTGATGAGGTCAGCAGAGTTCAGTCCCATTAGGTAAGCTGATTTATCAGCAGCTTCCGTCCCATCCGGCTCAGCTTGCTCCTCGCGCTGCTTCTGTTTGAACTTCATGTTGCCATAATGCATGATGGCACCAGTGAGTTTGTAGACACCCATCTTCTCATCTGGAGTGAAGCCGAGCACATCAAAGGCACTGTCAGTGGCCATCAGCTCCTCTGAGTCATTGATAGAGGCGACTGTTACCTCTCCTTGAGAGATGTAGGAGTAGTCATACGGGTTGTTGGTGATCAGCAGCATGTCCAGCAGCTCTGGCTTCTGGTTGGACAGGATCTGGTAGAAGATGTGGTAGTTTCTCTCAGCCTTAAGCTGAAAGGTTACACGTGACTTCTCCAGCAGGTACGTCTCAATGTCAGCAGATGACAGTTTCCCGCTTGTACCAAAATGAATTCGGATGAATTTGCCAAATCGAGACGAGTTGTCATTTCTTAGTGTTTTGGCATTGCCAAAAGCCTCCAATGCAGGGTTTGCCTGAATGATTTGATCTTCTAGTGTCCCCTTGCTGGTGTCTTTTTTGCCAGCACCACCGACTGCAGCAATGCTGGCAAAATACTGGATGACTCTCTTGGTGTTCACAGTCTTCCCAGCGCCAGATTCTCCGGTGATGAGGACAGACTGGTTCTCCCTGTCAGTCAGCATGTACTGGTAGGCATTATCAGAGATAGAGAAGATATGAGGGGGGGCCTCGCTTCTCTTCTTCCCCCTGTAAGCTGCCACCACCTCAGCATCGTAGACAGGAAGCCACTTGTAGGGGTTAACGGTGACACAGAAGAGCCCAGAGTAGGTGTAGATCATCCAGGCAGCGTAACGCTCTTTGAGGTTAAACAGCACCGCAGGCTCATGGAGGAAAGTGAACATCGCCATGTCTTCAATTTTATCGAATTTTGGCGGGTTCTGGGGGTGGACCTCTGACTCCTTTACGGTTACTGTTGTTCCATCCTCCTTCTTAACAGTCACCATGCCTCCATCTTTGCTTTGGATTTGTCCCTTCATGTATTCCACCTTATCATCAACTACAAAGCATTGAGTCTTGATGTCAAAGGGTCTGGTCTGAGCCTCCAGACGCTCCTTTTCTGACTTCCTCAGGTAAGGAGCAGCCTTCCCAAACTCAGCCATCAAAGCATCACCCATGGTTGAGGGTGGAGGTTCACGGCAGTGGGACAGGATCAATCAGAGAAGTCCGAGTGTTTTCGCTGCAGATTCTAATGCAGAACTGCAGGCTCTTCACAGCAGGTGGGCGTTTATAAAGATTCACTGTGGACCAAATTAGGAGATGCTGCTGGAAAGGAGAAAAAACAGATGACACTAAATTTGTCGTGGGATGTGACCATGAGGGCAGTTTCAGGACCTTTGGCTGTTAAAGTCCATTTTAGGAAAAGGAACGTTTCACTGCTTATCTGCCCGCTGATAGAGACTCCTGACACTTCTTCATTTAGACTCTACTCAGATTCTGCTGCATCTTCACAGGACTGATGCTTCACCTGCAGCTCATCCCCCAGTATAATTATCCCCCTGCAGCAGTTTAAGACCCATTTAAAAAGCTAAACTTAATTTTTTTACTTCTTACTCATTTATTGCATCACCTCTTATATATTCTACATATCTGAATCTGTAATTAGTAATTGGTTCCTTATTTGAATATATTGTCCTGCAGTGTACGCATACAATAACTTATTTGTACGTTTTTACATTTGTTTACATTTTGACTAAATGCATATTTAAACATCTAAAACTCCAGCAGTTAAACATTTGTTTGTCAAACCTTGTTCAAACTCACAGAGCGTTTTTTTTTTATTTAGTGGATGTGAGAGAAAGTTTTAATCCAGTAGCTCTTTAATTCTGTGATATCACTGTTCACTGTAAAACTACTTCATCTTCCTGCTCTGTCTCCAGTCACTCACTCTCCATAATAAATCTCAGCCTGACATTTATCTCTGCAGAGCTTCAGACCTGACAGGCTGAACTTTATTAGTAAAGTTATGTGAGTAAAATGGTGCAGCAGACAAGAATATCTCCAAACATGGAGTCTCATTTTAAGATATGAAGAGTGTGATCTGACTGACAGAAGTGTTTGTGTCTCTTTATCTGTGACAGTCTGGACTCATCAGCTCTCAGCTCCCAAATAGAAACTTGAGAACAGTTTATCTCAACATGTGGGCGACACTTCGGCTGCAGCAGCATCGACTCCTCACAGAGCTCAGTCATAAACCTCACGAGTAGAAAAAGGCAGGACAAGGAGTACAAAAGACTCCTGGAAGATGTTTGGTCTGAATCATAATGTTGTTGACTTCCTCTTCTAAGATATTACTCTCCCTCAAAAATAGAAAGTAATTAAAAGAACAGGAAGAGACCGAGTTTTCCAGAGATGATAAGACGTTGCAGAGAATTTCCTTTGAAAGTCTGATAAAATCCTGTGACTGGAAGAACCGACAGACTCATGTAAACCCACTGAAAACAGAGCTACTTCAGTGGCCATAAAATAACCTTTCAATTGACCTTTCCAATGTTTGTTTGAGCTGTGACAATAAAATAAAAAATTAGTTATCACTCCAGATGGGGGTGAATTTGTCTCAACACTGAAATATACTGTTTCATGTGTTTAAATGGAAAAATATGTACGTTTGTAGAAAACATCAAAAACTGCTCAACAGTCCAATGACTTCTACAAAAACCGAACTTCATACATTTACAAAACAGTTTATGATGTTTGTGTTACATATTTAATGATAATGTTAGAGTTGGTGCAGGGCAAAGTGAAATTAGGACCCAGGAAGTTAAAGTACATGTAGAAACTCTTTACTTCAGGAACACAGGGAAACCAACGCAAGGCAGACAGGAAAAAACAGGCAGACAAAGAACACAAGGCACAAAAATACAGAAAACTGGGAAACAGGAAGAAGAAACAAAACAAGAAATACTGCAAACCACAACAGTTAATGTTGATGTCCAATTAGAAATGGCTTTCATTTAAAAAATATCCTCTCCTCTAAGTGGACGTCTGCACTGTTGTTGTTGTTGTTGTTGACCAAAGTAACAAAGAAGATCTTTCATTTCAGTAAAAGTAATCATACCACACTGTACAAGTTAAAGACCTGCACTGAAAATATTATTTAACTAAACGTATGAAAGTACTATTATCAAAATAAACTTGAAGTACCAACAGTAGAAATACTCATTATGCTCAGTGGCCCATTTCAGAATAATCTATACGACATTATTGGATCAGACGTTAATATGTTCATGTCTTTAATGTTACAGCTGCTGAGGGAAGAGATCATTTTAATCTATCTCTTTATATATTACTTTCCATATTGTTTGAGATTTCTAATTTCCCCTGGGGATCATTAAATCCTTTTTGACATAATGAAATCATAATTTATTCATTGATTACACATTGTATTGTTAATCTGAATCTGCAAAGTCACTAAAGCTGCCAGAAAAACTGTCATGTCTCATTCTGCCCGTTTTTCTGTCTGTTATGTTTAATTTAAGTCTTGTCTTGCTTGTTTAGTTTCATGTTGGTTTAGTGTCTGTCTGGTGTTTCATGTCTGGTTTCTGGTTCCTTGTTCTGGCATGTCATGCTTTATTTTGAAATCCACTCTCCGTCATGTTTCAGGTCTCTTTACTTCCTGCCTCAGTGTGTTTCCCGCCTGTCTGATTGTCGGCCCCGCCCTGATTGTGTTCACCTGTTCCTTGTTACCTCTTGTGTATATATTGTCTGCGTTTCCCCGCCTTGTGTAGTCCTGCGTCATGTTTGTGAGTCTGCTCTGTTTCTGTCGATCCAGCCGTCCCCTGTGAAGCACTTCTTATCTGTCTTCTGATTATTTGATTCCTGATTAAAACCCTTAAATTACCTCCTGCTCTCCTGTCCTGCATTTGGGTTCTTCTGCCAAAAACACAGAGAAGTAATAAGTACAGTGTTGTCCTCTGAGATGTGGTGTAAAGAAAACAGAACCAATCAAGTAAAATTCAAAGCCTTTAAATTTGTACTTGAGTAAATGTACTTAGTTACTTTCCACCACAGAAATGAGAAGAAGAAATGAGGAGCTTCGCAGGAAATCATATAGCAGAGTTTGTTTCATATCAGAGGAGAAAATCTGAACAAGCAGGCGACAAACTGATGAACTGACTGCAGTTTAAACACTAAATGAAAAGGGCGTTTCAAACCAGAATAAAAGCAGATTAAACAAAGAAATCTTAAATGTGATTCTTTAAAATCAGCTGTGTGTGTGTTCACTCTGCTGAGGTGTTTGATTTATGTCGCTGTATGTGCCAGGTGGGTGGAGTTTGTTTCATTCAGACAAAATGCAGGTCAAAGGTTTGACTGATGTGATGCAGTGAAATATTCAGGCTGATATGAAACAGGAGAAATAAAATGAACACATTTTATTAAAATCTGTTTTTTGTTTTTTGATTTTTTTTTACAAAAGATAAAACATTTCTGTGTGCAAAGTCACATTGTATGAAAAACTGTGCAAGTTCTCAGAATAAATCCATTTCTTTAGTTTACAAAGAACCAACATCACCATCAACACAGGAGCATCCTGGGAAATAATCTACATCAGCTTTAGAACAGAGAAACGCAAACAGGATTCACGAGCTGTTCAGAGAAGGAAGAAGCGAGACAGCAGCCTGAAAGGCTCAAAGCGCCGAAGCTGTTTCCTCCGTACGAGACGACGCGACTGCAGCACAACACGAAGCAACAACTTCACCAACAGACATGAGCAGCACAAATCTTACCTGACTTTGTGTTTGTCGCTCGCTCCTTGAAGTGATCGTCGACAATGTGAAGTTCAAATACATTTCAAGTGATGAGACTCACTGATTGGTCACATTTTGGTTTCGCCTCAGTCCCCAGTCGAGCCGAACTATGTGGAGAAAAAGTGGCTTCACGCTGACACAAGTGAGCCTGCGTCTAAACTTCTGGTTTACTGCACCTGATGACGATGAGCACCTGTTCATCATCTCA
>JBAJHX010000101.1:0-10161 GCA_037176925.1 Amniataba percoides
CACACACACACACACACACACACACACACACACACACACACACACACACACACACACACACATATATATATATATATGTATATATTTATTTATATTTCACAGTATCTGAAAGTCTAATAAATGTTTTCTGTTAGATGGGAGATGAGATCAGCTTCACCTCTTGGAATCTTGAATAAATCATCCACTCAAATGAGTTATTTGTGCCCTCAAATGATTAAAAGTCGAGATTTTGAGATCATATTTTCGCATTATTAAATTATGCTCTCCCTGACTGTAAACACCTTGCTCGTTAGAAACTCTGGCTCTGTATGAATCAGCTACAGTAAGGAAAAAGAGAACAGACACAGCAAAGGGATTTTCCACCTCTCATCATTAGTGGGAGTTGAGCTGCTGCACCGTGTGTGTTTGTCGGGCCGATGCGCTGACTGCACGTCACTGTGAGCAGGCTAACTACAGACTGACCGGGTCTGTGGGAGTGTTGCTGTCTGACTGATCTCGGAACATTTTCAACTCCCACGGACGCGTCTTTGAGTCAGTTTGCGCAAATTTGCGTCTGCACATTGACTTTGCTTTGAAAATTTGCTTTGAACAAATAGTCCCCGCGCCTTCCTCTCCTCCTCCCTCCTATTATTTTTCCTTTCTGTTTCTTCTCCCTGTTTTTACATCTTCCTCAACCTTATCTTCTGTCCTTTCCTTCATTTTCTTCTGTTCCCTTCATTCCATCACCCTTTTTATTCTCCTGGTTGTTTCCCTCCTTTCCTCTCCTTTTTCTTTTTATTCATCTCCTCTTGCTCACACCCACTCTTTTCCCCTCTTATTTCATCTTCTGGTCTTTCCTCTCCTCTTCCTCTAACTCAGTTTCTTTACCCTTTTTCCCCCCCTCCTCCTCTTACTTGTCTCTTTTCCCCTCCTTGGCTGTGTTGTTTTCTCCTCCTCCGCCTCATTTGGGGACTCGTGACTCGTTACGTTGAGCTGCGGCTGACGTGACTTTATTAGAAGTCAAACAGAGGCGTGTCTTCCTCTCTCCCATACGTAACTATCACTAGCGGGGAGTGTGCGAAATGTGAGAAACAATAAAATCCTCGGGTAAATAACAAAAAAACACACACACACACACACACACACACACACACACACACACGGTAACAGCAGCACAGGGTGCAAGATGACTCACAGTCCTCAAGCAGCCAAATAAAAATGAAATAATCACTATATCGCTTACGTTTACGGCGTCCTAAATTGTTCCTCCTTTATCTGTTCTTCATTCTGACTGTTAAATGCTATCACCACAGCGCTCCAAACACACACACACACACACACACACACAGACAATCTGCAGGGGACTGGAGGCTCATACATTTTTAAACTGCAGTGTTGTTGTCAGCCTCTCTTCAGCATCCGTCTCTCCCTCTTTCTCTTTCCCTTCTGTGTTTTTTCTTCTTAAGTAAAAGGTCACATGTTTTCTTTTGGACCGATGAATCGATGCTAATGAATGAAGTGGACTGGCCTTCCAATGAAAAAAAAAAACAAAACATGTATGTGGAAATGTCTCCACATGAGCTGTGTTTACATTTACCAGGTAAAGGACTTGAGGTTAACGTGTAAGTGAGTCCTCTGTGTCAGGAGCAAAAAAACAGAAATGGCAGGTGAGGACGACATCGAGCGTTTGTCCAGTTGTAGCATAGAAGAGTGTGGCCGATCTAGTGACACTCATTTGTTGGAGTCTGAGGAGTCCCGTCACATCTTCCAGCTGGGCCTTCGTTAGATGGAGCTGCACTCTTTCTCCACGTGAGGAGAATCAGTCAAGCAACAGAGAGGCCCACAACTGCAGCTGTGTTAGTGGTGATCTTATTTGTTGACCCTTTCGGGGGCTTCACAGCTTCGGTTGCAAGCTCTAAATTGGAGAAAAAGAATTGAATTAACTCAAGAAGCTCCTAACCATTTTAGGTTGGAATGCCTTGTTGTGTTAGCTTTCTAGCTTCGGCCCTGTGAACCGTAGTCGGAGATCTCTGGTTCATTCAGACTAATCCAATTGGCTTTAATCTGGCTCATTAGTTAGCGGGTAACTCACCTCAGTTCAAACTCCGCTTTGAGGGATGGTCATGTGATGTCATGGTAATGTCACATCAAACAGATGCTTCGTCACTTGGTGCAGCCAAAACCGTACCTGGCTCTTTTCACAGGCCCTGTACTTAAACCTGAGCTGATCAACCCACCAAAGTGTGAGCTTCAAGGTGTTTTTTCATAACAAACCTGTCCTGTCTTAACTTCACATGCATACAATTACAATTAGTCACGAATCCCAAAACAGAAAATGACTAGTAACAAGGAACTGAACTTATGAAGTAAAGTTGATTCAGAAGTACAATATTAGCCTGTCTGTTGTGGTTGTGTAAAGGTTAGTAATGCCCCTTAAAATTGTACTTGAGTAAATATGCTTAGTTACTTCCCAACACTGCAAAGTGACTGACATGAATGAATCGATTTGCTGCTGACCGCTGTGTAGATGTAAACACGGATGCGGTCATTACATCAGCACTGCCATTTCTGCTGACTTGTCGACATCCCGGCCTGTGAAGAGCGTTACCTTATGACACGACCATCAGCAGTCCAGCTACAATGGTCTCCGTTGTGAGGGCAGGATACGCCGCTCGCTGAGTCACATCTCGTCACAGCGTGTCGAAACAATTGCTACCTGTTCTCCTCGGTTTGTGAGACGGTGTTGTGTTTAGACTCAGCATGCTGAGCTCATGCAGGATGTCTCATTTCAGAGGTGACGTAACCCAGCAAGAACGTTTTTCTCATTTTTTCATACTTTCATACACTTTGTTTTGCTTCTGAAGAAAAATAAATCACAAATTTCCCATCATGTCTAAATCGAAGCTCTTATAATTTTCTAAATGTTTTGTAACAGCTGTGGTCTGTGATCTCTGGGTGGCACAAACCCCTCTGCAGTTGAAGGTAAACTCCTGGTGATGGTCCAGGTTTAGAGGCAGCAGTATATTCAGAACAGTATGTGGAGCCACAGTCTCTTGGTCTTGCTGACCAAGTAACAAGATCTGTGAATGTGTGTGCAATATTTAAGGGCAAACTGTCCCGTAGTTTTTTTGGCTCCAGTAGTTTGAACCAAAGATTCCAGCCTCATGGTGCCAATGTGATAAAAGCTATAGATCATCAGGCCATTAAAATTCAACATCTAGGGAGCATGAGTGTTTCACGGCAATCCATCCAGTATTTATGTGAATATTTCGTTCTAGATCGAAGAGGTGGACGCACACAGCTAGAAAACAAAACTATAAAACAAAATTATAATTGATTCTCTTCTTCATTTAATTCACACATTAAAAGCATCACTGTTGTAGCCTTCAGGTATCTCAGGAATATCTCAAAGTATGGATGTTTTCTGTTTCAGTTAAATTTGGGAATAAATCACTGTTTTTGTCACCAGCAGACTGGATTACCTGACCTGACCGATGTGTGTTGCACACAGTGAAGTGAAAGTGAACATTTTTCAAACTCAATGGACAAAAAGAAGTACCCCAACATTTCGTCCTGTTTGTCAGGAGCAGCTCTTCGTGCTGGGATTTGAACCGGTGACCTTTCGCTTACAAGCCGTCAAGTTTGAAAGAGTCTGTTGTCGTGTTCTGCTGAGTGTCTGTCCCTGGGTAAACAGTTTTATAAAGGAGGGGACATTCCTTCAGTGTTTTTAACAGGGCTGTAATAGAAACTGCATGACGGACTGATTGTTTTCCACCTTCAGCTCAGCTAAGACCTTAGTGTTAGTGCTGCAGAAGAGTTTAGCTGAATCAAGAAGACATCCTTAAATTTCAGCAGTTCATTTAGGTCTCAAAAATGTTATACTTCTAATTACAAAACCTGTATATTTCACTTCATTGCATCCAAATCATTCTCATTTGTTTTATTTTCTTCTCAACAGATTCCACCTGTTTCGGTCCATTTCCATAAAAATCTATCTGGATAGTTGAATCTTGGTGGAGGCTGGTGATCCATCGCTGTCAGCGTGCAGCAGTTTTATTTTTCATTTATTTATTTAAGTAATGTTATATCATGTGAGTTGAATAAGGTTAGTTATTGTTGTTTCCATAACAATGGTAGTAAAAGCTAGAAATACCCTTTATAGTGTGTTAATTCATTAATTCACCAGTTTTCATTTCCTTTATGGGTACCCAGTGCTGTCTGATTTCAGCCCTGAGTATTGTCTGCAGGTATTTTGTGTTCTGTCTAAAGAGCCTGCATGCTCATGGTGAGGCTGTGATCCACACTGATAATGATAGTGAATTTTATAGCATTTTTTTAAGCTTTGATGTCGTTATCATGGGTAAAAATGTGCCTTAACACCTTCTAGAAAAAGGTCTTTTATTGAAACTTCCTACCTAGATACCAGTGGACTCAGGTTTACTTTGTAAGTATCGACTTCTTTGAATGACTCACTGATGTTGTATACAAGTTTTTTTTTTGTTTCTCAGAGCTCCAAGTTAGCAAGTCTTGATGTTGGCTAGCATTTTCATTTCAGTTGCTTAGCAACAGTGATGTGATCTTGGTCTTAGGTCTTATGGTGTCCATAAAGGGACTGAGCCACATAACATACTGTTGATTAAGGCAGGGCTGCTGAGCGCTTAATAATCAGTCTATTTTCTGATGCGACATCGCAACACTACACTACCTTATGTTTAGGGAAAGATCATGGTTTGGGTGAAAATACTACGATAAAATATTTTGTTAAGGTTGAGGGGCATCCATCAGCATGGTTAAGGTAATGTCAATGGTGATGCTTTTAAAAACACTATCATGTCACCTGACATTTCTTCACTCCTGTCATAAGTACTATGGTAGCACAGCCACTTCAAAATAAGAGGGGCACTAAAAATAGTTTATTCAGTTCCAACGCAGACAGTGAACCAGCAGGGTGCACAAGTTTTACCCTTTGTATACTCCCATCTGAGTCACGCTTTGATTTTGTTCGTCCATTACTCAGTGCCGTGATTCAAATCAGTGACTTCTGAGGTTACAGCGCGAATATGTTTTATTGTTTGTTTTCTTAAGGATAATATTTGATCCTCTTTTGAATAAAAGGAAAATGTAGTGTCTGTATTATATTATTCAGTATTAATATTTCCTCACACAAAAAATGAGCAGAAATAAAATTTCATTGTGGTTCAGGAAGAATGAACCCCCTTTGGCTCTCCGTAATATGAGAAATATTTGCATTTTGTTACACATCCGACTGCTAATTTAAATCAAACAGGTAGACAGCTGGAATACGGTTACACACACACACACACACACACACACACACACACACAGAAAGACACACACTGTTCGCACCCTTTTCATTCTGTTGTCAAATTGATAGCAGCGATTACTGTTGTAAGGCCAGTGGACCCTGTTTAATTGATGCCAGCTGTATGTGTGTGTTTCTGTACGTGTGTGTGTCTGTGTGTGTTTGTTGTTAGCGTTGGCGCTCACTGTGTATGCCTAGCCTCATCTTAGTTGTGTATCTGTGGTCTGTACCAGTGAGACGGATCCAATATATTAACACAATTCAGTGTTAGTGCTTTTCTTTGGTTCACTGGGAATTGTAGGAATTGTTGTCTCTGACTGGGAGCATAAGGTCTTAGCAGATTGGTTTGAACCCTGTTGGCCTTTTCCCATCCAGCCAATGGGGGTTGAGGGATTGTGCATATTTCCAAGTTACAGTTTGGTGCCGCTGTCGATGGTGATTTAGTGGAAAGAAACACTCGCACACATGCATGTATAATGTCTCTCCAGCACAGAGAGTGTGAGAGGTTTGTTCTCTCAGTAAATCCATTGTTTGGTCCGGTGGCCTTTAATGTCTCTGCCTGCCCTCGGTGCATTTTCCTATTAAACAAATCATGTGGAACAAAATGAGGGACTGTCCATTACATGGAGTGATGTCACTGTCCTGCTGATGCCGCCATGTTGGCCCCAACAAGATTCAGTCAGGGAGAGGCTGAACAAACATATTCTGCACTGCTCTAACTATCACAGAAGCAGTAGTGTTTAATAATTAAGGAAAACATCACAACAGAGTCAAGAGATTATTGTGCTTATGAAAAACAAGAGTTAAAGCAAAAATATGCAGCTTATTTAAAAATGACTTCATATCTCATATCTTATATCTCATATCTTGCTGTGCCCTGATAGTAGTACATGAGACAGATAATCTGTGATAAAATTCAGGCTCCTCTGGCCCCCCTGTTGTCTCTAAGGTCATGTGATAAGAATCTACCACCTGAATCAAAACAACCAATCAGAACAGAGTATCTGATGGCGCTTTAGTCATTGTACATTAATGGTGAGTAGACAACAACCGAACAACAAGTAAGTAAACAGAAAAAGAGCAATGAAGAAAAGAGAGTTAAAAGAAAGAATTAGACTATATAGATTAGGAGAGAGGCTTTGTAGGTGAGCTGGTACACAGTATAGAGAAGGGGAAGAGATCCTTACTATAATTTTCAAATTAAGAGCTTTTTCCAAATCTGAATGATTGTTGCTGTTGCATTGAGCATGTACTGTATGTTGAATTTAGATTTGAAGTCCAGAGTTTGTCTTGTTTTACTGTTTTCATCTTCTGCGTGGCAAAGAAAAGAAACTAAGCTCAAATCCATCAGCAGATTAAAGTTCAAGTTAGATTAAGAGGCCAGGATGAGCTGCTGAAAGACTGATTCAGTTGTTGAGTAACGGTCAAACTGAGTCAAAGCTCAGTGCACCGAGCAAGATGACAACACAGTGTGTCAGCAGAAGCTCTCAGTGCTCCACCCAGGTACCAGCTGCCTCCGGACAGTACATCAAAATTATAACCAGTGCAGAGTGGCTGCAGTATAACAGAGAATGAGAGAAATTCTCAATTCCCGACATCCACATTCAGCCAAATAACGAGAAATGAATACATTCTGATGTAACAGAAAATTGTGTCTGGCTGTCGGTAGATCTTATTTTGTCATGGTAACTATCGGTGCTGTGGTCAAGTGGCCTTTAACGTCACCTAAAGGTCACCAACATGAGCTGCGTGATGCGTCAGCGCCTGGACACATGTAGACTTTCAGAGAGGGCAGGAGAGCTTTTCTCTTTATTTATTTAAGCTTTTTTTCCCAACCATTTCTCTCCAGCCACACACTTCTATCGTCTGCTATCCACTATCACTTGTCTTCCACCATCCCAAACATGCACAGTAATGTCTGAAAATGCACTAGTGGAATTTACAGTGAGGATACAGTTTTTATAAAACAAACACATTTAATTAATTTTTTTTAACTAATTTTATCTACCATAAAATCCTCCTTGACAACAAAGCTCATCCAATATTTTCTATTTTCTGTTAGGTAATAAGCTAAAGGCTCTCCAGTCGTCGTTTATGCTTTTGGCACACACAAACACACACAAAGTCTCCCAGTTGTATAACTGAAGTGAAAAAAAGTAGACACAGTATAATCTGAGGGAGCTTTTTGTCAGTAGATGTGTGACATATAGTACAGACAGATCGATAAAGTAGATGATGGATGTGTGATTTTCTAAAATTTACACAATATATCTGATTATGTGAGCCGTCACGGAAGCGGTCTCCTAAAAATAAACAAGATCATTTGGTAACCATGGTAACATGCGTACGTATGAGCACGTGAATGAAGGGATTTCCCCTGATACATCAGAAAAACAAAAGGAGTCACACAGAGTTCGGCTTACGTCCAACTTGATGCATTTTGGCAGTTCCTGTGTTCATTTATTCATTAGTTTTGTGATACCAGAAGAGCGGACTAAACATTTACTGCCTCCAGCTGAATGGAGTCGGTAAAGTGCTGCATGACTTGCTGAATTTGATTTCTCCTCGTGGGTCTGTGCAGCCTGATAAAGACCCAGTTACACCAGCATTTCAAACGAAATTTAACAGCAAGATTCATTCATTTTAATGGGAGTTGTCATAAATCCACACAAATGTTTCATGTCGAGTGTGAATTTGGAGAATTGTAACATGCACATCTGTGCTGTTCACCAGCAAGCTTCCCCTGCAACAGAACAGCAGAGAGCCAGTCTTTACTCTCTTTATTGACGCTATTGTAGATTTTATTTAACCCTCAAAACTGCACACAGTTACGACATGTAACTGATGGTCTTTTCAAAGAACAGTTAGTAAGCACTAAGAGCCTTTAACAGCTCTGTAATGTTGAATAATTCAATGATGGACAATAAACTGGATGAACTAAATAGAGGAGAAGACATCGTTCAGGGAGAGGAAAAAGGTTTGAAGAGTGATTGTGACTGACTAGTCTTTGCATGTTCCCGCCTGGCTACGGGGTTAGAGGTTAGCTCGCTTGCTCTGGTAGTTCACCACGTCGTCACAGCGCTCACTGTGTCAAGCTTCTAGAACCAAATGTTTCACGAAGACACGCTGAGGAATTATTTTTTTCCTTGGTCCGAACTGGATGAACCAAACTGCAGGTGCAACAGCGATCAACCTTTCACGTATCACTTTATAATCAGGTGAAGGAAAAGACTCGGATGCAGAGTATTTATCCTTTTATCCTCCCTCCATCTGCTTTGCTGTTGTCCCCTGTTACCGTCACATTGGATGATTGACGCTTCTAATGAAGCTGTGATGGTTGCCGGCCAGCTGAACACACACTGCTGCCACGATGTCGCTCAGTGTGCAGACTGACAGAGTTTAGCACGGAAACGTTTGTGTCTGCTCTGAAATAACAAGATCGTAGCTGTGCGCTGCTGCTGTAGAGGTAGCACATCTCTGATTGGCTGTAGTTTGTATCGGCGTCTGGAGCCAGAGCGCTATGATTTGGTTGTGATTGTTCGACTTGATGAAGATCCTCCCCTCCCTTGCAGGTAAACGTCATTTGAAATAGAATGTTTCAGTGGGAATGCCAGCAGCTCCAACTGCGGCCCCACTGAGTCAACATCAACTGGCAAATTTGTTTTAGTTTACTGACAACTTGTCGATAAAACTGTCAGCTTTCAAAATGTTGTAGAGTCGCGTTTGTGTGGGCTTTGGATGACAAATCTAGACAGAATGCACTTCCTCCATTCAAGAATTTACCTGTTACTGTCCTCTATCATTTCTTACTTACTTCCTGTTTTACTACTGCAAACAACACACACACACACACACACACACAGTTTTCGCCACCAACTTGACCCGAGGCTGTCCTGCTCTGCACTTACTAACTGATAAGAGTGTGTGTGTGTGTGCGTGTGTGTGTGTGTCCAGCTTGGCCCCACCCTCTCATTACACAGAGAGAGAGGGAAGCAGAAAATAACTGAGAAGGAAGAGGGGAAAGCCGAAACGGAGAGCTGCATCTGGACGTCGGTGGGTAACTAACCAGTCAGTCAGTCAACTGTTGAGCTTAGTCAGACCGTCAAGCAGTCAGGACACTGGTTTGTCAGACAGACCTGGACTGGTTTGTCAGTCAGGGTACGTCAGCAGCTGAGCAGAGAGTAAATGAACCAGTCAGCTGCAAACAACAAATAATCAACAAATTAGTTAATGAAACTAGTAGCTGCTCATTTATGTAGTCAGCCAGTTATTCAGTTGGTAAAGGAGACTTTTAGTTAGATGCTTAGTCAGTTTTTCGTTCTGCTAGTTATCCATCTGGTCAGTTAGTCTGTCGGGAAGTTTCTCATTCGTTCAGTCAGTCATTTGGACAGTCAGTCAGTTAGCTGGTTATGTGGTCAGTATTTCAGTAGTTAGTCAGTCAGACAGCTCTTCAGTTTCTGTCACTTAATAGTTAATCATTTAGTTGTCAGACTTTCAGTTTGAATCTTTTTCTTAGTTTGTCAGTGAATCATTCATTCCTCGTGTAAGTCAGTAAGTTGGCCAGTTGGTCTGTCAGTCAGTTGCTTGGTCAGTCGTTCGTCCAGACAGGAAACGAGTTACCCACCAAGGCAGTCGGCGAGGCAGAGCCGTTAAACCGGTCGTCCATCTCTCCCTCCAGCCAGGCGGCGAGTCAGCTGGTCGGTGAGGGGAGTGGCTCTCTGCTCTCCTGCCTCCAGCTGAATGGTAGTCAGTCATCCAGCCTCCCACTCACTCAGGCACAGCGTCAGTCAGTCAGTCAGTCAGTCAGTCAGTCAGTCGGTCGACCGGTCAGTCAGTCGGCGGGTGTAGATGCGGGGCTG
>JBAJHX010000101.1:13161-23362 GCA_037176925.1 Amniataba percoides
ACCGCAGGTGGACCGAGTGTGCCTGCAGGTCAACGAGAGGGGCCGCTCTTTGTTAAAATGATCTGGCTGTTAATGTCAGTCAGTTTCAGCAGCTGCAGTGCTGAAAAGTCCAGTCAGCGGGGAAAAAGAAGCTCCTTCACGTCACGGCTGCCAAACACTTGCTTGTTTGTTCTTCAGCAGCCTGTTGTTTCGGAGCGTACAGCTGTAAAATGTAACCAGGTTAAGGCTAAAAAGATCAGGACTATTAGCATCATGAGACCTGGGGGTTGAAGAACAATGCTGGCTTGTGTCCTCACATTAGTTTGAATTCCACAATAACAGTTTTCCCTGCTGATTTTATTTGATCAGATTTCATGTGGCTCGATCCAGCAGAATGTAATTGAAAGAGTCTGTTCATTTCAGCACAGGAAGGGCTTTGAATTTGGAATCTGAACATAGCTGACGATCTGAGAGGCTCTTTTGTTGAAGTGTGACTTGTTAGTGCCTCCTTTACGCTTACACTCTCCATTTTTGGCGTTGTGGCGTTTGGGATCTTTTCTTTGGCACTGAACTTCCCAGAATCCACCGAATGCACCGAAGACTGTGAACAAATGGGTCGTGAGCTGGATCGCTGCTGCGCTAAAGCAACCACGGACAGAGACCAGCAGAACATATTGTTTTAGATGTGAAAGTCACAGGTTTTTACTGCAGTCGTGTAAACACAGTCTGTCCAGTCACTGGTCCTTATGTGTGGCTGTTCAGAGAGGAGAAAAAGAAAAACGAGAGTAGGCCATTTTATTTCCTTCATAAGTGATACAAAAAGTGTTAAGCAGCCACCTCGGTCCAGACAAATCTAATACAACATCTGTAATTCTGTTGGATGGATTGCCATGAAATTTCACAGACATTCATCGTTCCAAGAGGGTGAATCCTACTTTTCTGATCCCCCGACTTTTCAAGTGTTTTTTAAAGTTGCTGTGAAAAAGCTCAACAGCCAGTGTGGCATGTGATGAACTGGCAGATGATTCCCAGAGGATGAACTCTGGCGGTACAGACATCAATGTAGTGTAATAACTTGGTGTTTTAATGATTAACCAACACCATGATCAGGTCAAAGGTGTGTTATATTTGTGTCTAAAACTGCCTTCCATCAGCTTTACTTTAATTCTGGCCTGATGATGGCACTGCTGGAAAGGTCAGCAGGCCATCAAAATCATGAGGTCTTGTCTCCTGGAAAACAAGAATGTCCTCATGAAGTTTTACACCAAAATTAGTTTTTGGGCAGTCATCCGTTCTCCTCTTCCTCTCCGTATTCTTACATCCATGCTGACCTTTCAGACCCAGCTGTGCGTGCTGTCTGTACAGATGTTAGCCCGTCTCCTGCTGTGGGATTAGGGAGGGATCGAGGACACCCCAGGGAGACTCGCAGACTGATAAATAAATAGACACACCTGAGTCAAGTGTGTCGTATTTGTTTGCTGTGTATCTGATGTGAATGCAGTCAGTGACAGAGCCTGAAGATCAGCAAGAATGTCAGTCAGCAATCACTCTCTGTACAAACTATCTGTGGATTAAAAACAGAGGACAGAAACGCTCAAAGGTTTCGAACCGCCTGAGGGGTAAACCCAGAGGACGTTTGGACAAATTGGATAATCAGGGGTCAATCTCCCATCCATGTTAGCGGTTATTGATTGTCGGCTCTGAATAGATTAACTGATGACAACAAAGGCCCTCAGCGGTCTGCAGAACAGATGGAAAACAAATGAGTTGTCTGATTTGTTTAAGACGATTCAGAGGCCTCAGCAGTTGAACAGAAAGGCCTGAAACAAACGTCTGCTGACCTTTTATGTAAAAGGGATTGTTTTGGGTTAACAGAGGTTTACAAACCGCTTGAGAGCATATATCTGACATTTAAAGCACTTGTGGTCATCCAGTTTGATGGTTTGGTGGTATCATATTGACCAAAATGATCCTCAGCAGTGTATCTACGAGACACTGGCAGCTGGTATTAAATGTCTGGTGGATGTATTATACTTTTTCTAATTTTAGAAGTTCATCTTCAGCTGCTTGTATTTAGACAACATTTACATTTGAGAACTCCATGTGACAAATTTATAGTTTTTTTTTATTTCAAACACTTTTGGGGCAGTAGATATTCCATGTGTTTACAGCAAATACCTCTTTATCTAATGTTCTTCAGTGTAATCTGCCATTCTGCTGCGTGATCCACAGTGCTTTAACACACTGAAGCCAGGACATCACAGTTTCACTTAAATGTCAAAGTCAAACGAGCTCCATTTGTCGTCATGTCTCTTTCACATAATGTTTCATAAAATATTTCATAAGGATGCTCTGCTGCTTTTGAGTAGCCCTCATAATTTCAACAATAAAACTATTTTACTTCTCTTTCGGGCATCATTCAAAACCTCATTGAGCGTTTTCACTAAGAGGAGACAGATTAATCCTGTCAGTGTTAATCAATAATTAACACAGCAAAGGCCAAGCTGCCATCCACCCCTTGGTGCTGTCAGTCGTGGAATGGAAATCTTCAAAAAACAGCTTTTCCTGGGACGTCTCTCTGTACAAACCAGTGTAAGATTTTAAGACGAACCTGAAATATTTTACTTCTTCACTACTTTTTTTGTTGTTGTTGTTGTTTTGCTCAGAACTGCCGAGTCATATGAGAACACATTTAATTTGGAAATCTAACTGGGATTTAGATGAAAACCTATTGAACTGATATTAATTATTCAGTGGTTTAATTAAAGGATCAAGGCTGCATTATGTATAAAGATCTAATGAACCTCAGATACTACACCCTCTTTTTTTCACCTACATTCATTTGCAGATTATTAGAAACGTAACAGGCCGTTTTCTCTGTCTCTGCCTGGCATAGAATATCCAAAATCTATAAAATAAGCATGAATATTTGTCTTTATCAGTCTCCCACTCTTTTTTCTTTTTTTGCTTGAATTATTTAGAGCTCAGACACCTCTCTTCAAACCAGATTACTATTAATCCACAATGGTAATAGTTTCAAAGTTGGGAAAATAAAAGGACATAGGCAGCATGTAATAAGCCATTGATGATTCAAGATTTGGGTGATATCTTCTGTCTGCTCAGTGCTAATACTTGCGTCATGAAACGTAAACAAATCTTCATGTATAGATTGGTGGTATTCAGGACTTGTGTCTTGTTAAAATGAAATTAGGGAACATCTCGTCTTTAGCATGATCTAATACAGAAAAGCTTGATAAGGTCAGTCGGTTTGAATTCCCATCGCATAATGGAGTCGTTTTTACATCATCGCTGCAAACATGATGTAGGACTCCTCACAATCAGCACTTCTCCCTGCTCAGCTCTGATCAAATGCTCGGCGTGTAATAAATCTGCCTGTTTAGAGCAGCACAGCACTGAAAGGTGGAAATTACACCCGCGGTCTGTCTGGTGGATTTATGCTTCTCCGTGGCGGCGCAGGTTCCTCCAGTACTGGAACTGATTTTTTACTGTAGTTCAGTGAGAGATTTAACCTGTTGATTTTAAAAGCAACACCACAACGCAAGACGGATGTGTTGTACATTGCCGGGCATTGCTGCGCATCCATTATATTCCTGTTTCACTGAGATGAAGAGGGATGAAATGTTTTTGTGCCGAGGTGCCAGAGGCAAATGATTGTATGATGTCTTTGCAAAACATGTTTTTGTCCGTAACTCAAGAATTCATGAGACAGTTATGACAAAAATGTCAAAAAACGTCTAGTTGGAGATAATCATGATTACGTTTTCTGTTTTGTATCATGTGTGCACATCTCTATGTTCGCCCATCCCATTCATGAGGAAATTTTATTCCATCTGAAACAAACATCCACTTAGACGTTATAAATTCTAAACATAAGATTGTCATTGGAAGCATGTTAGCATGTTAATGGTAGTCTTTAGCTTTGTAATACGAACAGTGCAAAAACTCAATTGCATGTGAAACTCCAGCATCCAGGATTTCACTGGAGTGAATAACAGTGTCAATATTCAATAAAAAGGGAGTGATTAACAGTAAAGGTCAGCTTTGCACCGTGTGTGAACAGAAGTACGTCTCAGTGTGGTTGGCAACAGCAGTGACATGTGTTTTTCATCTCAAAGATGTGAAGGATAACAGAGGAGGAAGAACAAAACCCAACTTCCTGATGGCTGTTAATGATAGTGACGCTCATGAGACCCTCAAGTCATCTATCGCAGCAGAACTGGCCTGTCGCGGCATCCGTCCTCTCGTTTCTCCTCTCCTTTCTGTTTGTTCCTTTTCTGCTCTGCTTGTCTCGCCTCTCTCCGGTTGTGTGTGATGGTTCATACATTTTTAATGCCTCTGTGTGTTTTATGGTTTTGTTCTTGCTCGTTATGGAGACTCTGCAGACAGTTTAGCAGACACCAAAACGTGTCCTCCAAAACGTGAATACGGCAAAGCTATGCACCATTTTTTACCTGTCAGCTGGTATGTACTGCATTTCTGTGATTGGATGTGCAATCAGTCAGCACCTTATGAGGTTCAGCCAGCTGAAAATAATGCAGTCTTATTGAACAGCCCTGTAATAAATATTCCCAATTTATAACCAGTGAGGTGTAAGTTCAACAAAGTCACAAACTAAAGCCTCCAAAATGATCTGAAAGCTGACTAGAATAGACAGAGGATACCAGTTCTGGACTGTTGGATTAGACTGTACTAGTTTAGTATAGCTGTATGAGTTGTTATTAGGTAGGTGTACCATGTAAACTGGTAACTGTGTATATTAAGTCTCTGTGTATTTGTGTTGTGTTTGTCTTCTGTTGGCCTCTCAAAGAAATATTTGTATCATTATAAAGTCAATGCAAATGATGCAAGTGGATGCAAATGTGCCCTGCGTGGTGCAAATAAGCAACTATCTCAGTATGCTGGTGCAACTGCAAAAAGAGTCCAACAGTCAAAATCTCACAAATAACAATAGATGAAAATTCACTCTGAGTTCATTCTAAAGAAACCTAAACAGATTTATATATATAGAAAAATGTTTTGGACAGAGGGTGAAACCGTTTTTAAGCTGAATTGAAAAGGCAGCTTTAGTCCAACAGCTTCAAAATGTTTTTGCAGATCGAAGCCTGTACACTTCCTCTTTTAGATAAAGTATATCTCTGCTAGCTTTTATGCATAAGGAATTTTCCACACACACATTCATTTTGTCTTTCCCATTGCTGGATGTCATCTTCTGTCACGCCCTCTGAAAGCAGAATGCAGACGTGGGATCTTTTAGATGTTTGTTTGGGAGCAGGGAGGTTTCAGAAGAATAGTTTACTGACTTCAGTGAACAAATCACTCGTGTACTGGGACACAGTGTGGTCTGTCTACGCTAATAACTGGGTGATGGAAGGAGAGCAAAGATGTACAGAAGGTTAGAAATAACCTACACCTACTAATCCTTTAAAATCATGTTACCCCAGCCCCTGCATCCCCTCTTTATTGGGCTCTGCTCTCTTCAGCTCTGTTGTTGGTTGTCGGGGTGACAGCGGGTGTCGTGATGTTCCCTGCCGTCAGCTGACCGAGCTGCTGTTAACTGTTTTACCCTCGGGGGCTCATGACTGACTGACTGACTGACCGATCACACTACAAACATTCCCGGTTTTCCACCAGTGATGACAGATCGATGAGCTGCTCCCTGAGCCTCGCGGCCCTTAGAGGCCTTCAGCGGTGCCCGAACTGACACGTGCTAAATGTGTGAGAGCGAGAGAGGGCGGAGAAATAACGTCCGTCCGTTCGCTGTCATGTGGTAGCAAAGCGTCTGCGCAAACAAAAGAAAACCTAACTGAGTTAGAAGGACTGTTTTGTAGGCTGCTCGGAGCATTTTTAAAGCAGTCCCTGCCGTTTTAAACAGGAGGCCTCTGGTTTCAATCCATTAATCCTTCACAGACGCTTTTATTGGCAAAGTTGCATTAAAATGTGTGGCAACACGTTTGTTAGAGCCATTGATTCGAAAGGTTCGCTGTGTCTAAGTGCAAAAAGAACATAAAAAACAGACATGAAGGCAAACGTTTGCTGTAATGTCACCCTGGGGCTTGACTCTTTCCCAGCAACCTTTGTAAGTCAGTGAAATGTGTCTGTCAGCGTTTATTTAACTGGTCTTTGATGGAGCCGCCTCCTGTCGAGCTGGTGAAATGTCCCATCCTTAGACGTCTGTTTTATCGGGCCGTGTGAGTTATCAGGTTAATCATTTGCGTGACAAAAATGTTGAACGGATCTTAAAAGTTTCAGCTTTGCTTAAAGCGCTGTGGTGATAAAGCGGCTTGAACATCAGTTCCACGCGATGATGAATTCCTCAGTGTATGTAGGAAGAAAAAAAGAGAAAACCCCATTCATCATTCACAGCTGCTCTTTCTGCGCTAGATGAGTGTAAGCAGAAGCCTAATTGTGATGCGAGATAAGGACTGAGTGCTGGTTAAATGCACCGTGCTGCAGCGCGGTGGGTGATTCTCACTAAACTGTCCGAGGCACAGCGAGGTTATTGTGAGATCGGAGCCGCGGCTGAATCTCTGTCACCGCTGTAATAAAGTCCGGTGTTACGTGCTTCCTCTCAGCTGAGTGAATTACAGTCTTGTGATCCTCTCTCTAAATATACCACGTTTAGCCATGAGGCAAACAGACCCCAGACTACAGCTCATCAGACACACGAGCGCTTGATTCAGGAATTTCTAATGAAAGATGGATGCTCAGGAGTACTCTGCTTACCAAAATAAGTGGTGATAGTAATTATGCACTTTGTCTAGTGTAGATTTATTTATTTTTTTTTGTAGCACTGCTTCATTTCCCAGCAACTGTTGAGCAGCTGAGCAGCGTCAAACTCATGGTCTTGGTGTGTGTTGCGTTGCGTATGCACACACACACACGTTCTCGGGTCTATGAATGGATTTTTTTCACTTTTTCAATATTTCAAAACCTGCATTCTTCACATGCTTATTGACGTCTCCTTCTTTCGTGACCTTTGCTGTTGCTTTGCTATCTGCCACCAGCTGAAAGAGCATGAAGACCATCAGCGTGAATGTGTGTCAGGTAACTGAAATAAAAAGTCATGCTGTAACTCAAAAGTATTTAAGCACAGAGTAATGAGAGTCTGTGTGCTCGGGTATTATAGGCCTGTGTTATTGGTTTACTATCCAAAATAAATACAACGTTACAGATTTTTACTGTGAATGATAAAATATAATAAGAGAGAGTAGAGAGTAGATCTGATACACAAGTTTGTCTGCGCTTTTTCTCACTTTCTTGAGCTGTCTGTAATGTTATTTTTTTTCCTCTCTCATACTCATACACAGGCGCACTCGTTTTCCCACCCATGCTTAATGTCCACACACGCGCGCACACTCACACACACACAGAGTTACTATTTTCCCAGAAAGTCACATCCATGTCAGTATGACACTCTGACCACATTCCCATAATTCAGCAGTGGGTAGTACAACAACAACAACAACACACACACACACACACACACCATCTCCTCCCTAAAACTGAGAGGTTTTTTTTTTTTTTCTCGTTTTTTGCTTTGACTCGTTAAACGTCTCGAACTCTGATGTCAGTTTGTTTCTTGGTCTTTCACTGTATTTTATTCATGTCGTGCTGTTATTCATCCGCTCACACACCCAGAATGCGAATGGTAACTTCAACTCTGTGTTTGTGTGTCTGTATGTTAATGCTCACACACACACACACTACTGATGCCTCTGTCGTCTGTCCTCTGCAGGTTTATTGCGGTCATCACTATGACTGATGGGGATTATGACTACCTTATAAAGCTCCTTGCCCTGGGGGACTCCGGCGTGGGGAAGACCACCTTCCTGTACCGATACACAGACAACAAGTTCAACCCCAAGTTCATCACCACAGTCGGCATTGACTTCAGGGAAAAGAGAGTGGTGAGTTGGGATCTGTTCTTTCGGTCATTTTTTGGAGCACATCAGGGAAACGTCTGCAGGTTTCTCTTCCTATTTTCAAATCAAGGACAATTTTATCACAAGCTTCATCTCAACTAATCTTCCACACTTTACCCACAGGTGACGCAGGCTTGGTTTCCATAGTTACTGTAGCATTTACCCAGGCATTTTCTTCGGGCTGTACTTATTTAAAGAACAAGCGGCGGGTCAGGTCTGCTGCCTCTCTCCCACAGCAGGTGCTGAGCTGAGTCACAAACATTATTTGAACTTGTACAAGGAGATGACAGCTGGGTCAGGCCCAACAATAAACCGGAATAAATTATCTGTGTTGTCTGGCTCAGGTCGACTTGTTTCTAATATCGCGATCTCTGTGGTTTAAATAAATGTAAATATAAGTTTTTACCAGTACAGTCGTTGCTATTCCAGCTCACCAACTTAAAAAACTTGTAGTTCTTTGGTTCCTCTGGAGATGCTGTGACACACAACCCCAGATGACGTTCCCTGTTTGGTCTGAGTACTGAGGAAATGAAAACACCCTTTGGAAAACTTTGAGAAAAAATAAAAATTGTGAAAAACACATATTTTCCTATTCATTCCTCTGCAATTTGTGACACCTCAGATATGTTTTCCCTCAAATTTAAAAAAGTAATTTGTTTGTTACTGGTTTTCAAATTGTCCCATGTGAGTATTTTTCTCTCCTCCTTAATAAAATTATTTCCATTTCCTCTGGCGCTTCTCGTTGCTTCGACACAAAAACCTCCACAGTTAAGGTACGTGGAGCATCGTGCAAACAGAATCAGAGTATCGTAGCTGGAAGTCCTGAGTTAATGTGATGACTTAAATGTCAAGTATACACGTATGTGACATGTTCTGCAAACATGTTTGTTCCCGAGCTTTAAAGATGCTCATCGATTGATTTGAACTTTGGTGTTTACCCTTTTTTTCAGTTTTTGAGCTAAGCTAAGATAACTCTCTAATGGCAGTAACTCCATATTTAACGAACAGCGATACTGATCTCTTCATCTCACTCTGTTATTTTTTTCAGTCTAATACCTTTTTATAAATCATTATAAATGAGATCCAGCCAAGCTAGCAACAGCTGGTGTTGTTCTTCTTTCATGTCTGTAGAAAGTTTCATGCTCAAAATATTGATTTTGTGTGTAACAGCACTTTAAAGTGTCCCTGAAAAGTCTTCATGCGGGTGAATTCATCCAGACGTCCGAGCATGCGGTGCAGTTATCTGAATCAGAGCGTGGGCGAGGCCTGATCGCTGCTTCGGTCACCTCGGTGCCGTTCTGCCTTCGCACGTTGGAAATACAGACGGTGCTGCTTTAATCCCACCGCTGTGGATGACTCATAGGATTGATTGTTGTTCCTCACCTCCTCCCTGCGCGCGCGTGTGTGTTAGTTAAGATCACACCCCATTTTCAAGAGTCAAACAGCAGCAGACACACGTGTGATCGCAGCTGAAGTTTGGTGCCGTCAGCGGCTCCTCTTCTCTTTTTCTTTGTGGAAGCCGAATGCTGAATGTGGACCACTTTGTTTACCATCTGAGCCACTGAACCAAGATAGTAGATAAAAGTCACATGACTCCCAACACGGTCCGTCATTGGGCCACTCTGATAACCTGAATATAGTGAACATGGTGACCTTGTCTGTCCATTCTAGGAAGAAGACAAAGAAGAAGGCTGCATACTTTGCTAATCCCCCAAGGGGAAATTTGATTCTTTCACACACACACAGGTCCAAAATACACACATGCACAAAGAGGACCTATACACATGCATTAATGTATGGAGTTGTCAGAGCGAGGGAGCTGCCTCGTAGCATTAAAATCAGAATCAGAATGGGGTTTACTGCCGAGTAGTTTTACATATGCAAGAATTTCTGCTGGTGTTTTGGTGCATAACATGATAGAAGAATAGAAAATGAGTACGGCAACTCCAAGAACCATAAATATAAGGGAAAAAAAGAAAAATATTAGATAAGAAATGTTCAATATATCTTTTATTAGAATCAAAGAGATGTCCATTTGTGCAGGAAATATAAAATATTGACCAATCATACACATGAGCTGCACTGCTGGACGTTACAGAGACGAAAGATTTACAATCAGTAAATTATTTGTGGCTATTGTTGCCTGATGTTGGCTAATTTGACTGTTTTGTAACAGAGATTGAGTCAGATCAGTTCATGACGCTTTAAAGTTTTAGCACTTACCCATTTCTGGTAATTGCCACTTGACCGCACTGGCCAGTGTTCAGCAGAGCTGACCT
>JBAJHX010000103.1:0-28185 GCA_037176925.1 Amniataba percoides
TAAATAAATCAATAATTAATCCCACACTATAAAAAGCAAACTGGAGGCTTTGGTATCGGTATCGGCGATACTGATTTAAAAAAATCGGTAATCGTGATCGGCTCCAAAAACCCTGATCGGAGCACCTCTAACCAATATAAAGAGAAAAAGGGAATCTGACACCCACCGGGTCCAAGTTGGGACTGCTGGCGTGCCCAAAGAGTGAGAAAGCATCAGACGCTTCTTATTATAGGGTGTGAATAGTACAGTACAGAGTAGAGAGAGCAGAACAACCTGCAAGTGCTGTTTCTTATTCATCCTTTATTAAGTTTTTCAGTTCAGTAATTTATAACTTTACACAAATTCTGAACTATATCCTTTTTAAAACTATTTTTGCAACTAAGATGATTATTTTATATATGAAATAAAATCTTTTACTGCTGTCATATTCTCACAAACATTTCAGCTTACTGATTCAGATCACTTGAATCTATCTTGCTGCTGCAAACATCTTCCAGATGATATTTTCAATCTGACTGGCTGCACAGGTCATCAGGACGACTACCAGATGGGTCGGCCCCCTGCTGGGAAAGAAAACCCATCTAAACACGGGCCCTTCATGTAAAGTGGATGTAAACCTACCCTGTTGTGCCAATATCTAGCATCCACTCGGCAGGGCATTCAACAGCACAAGTGAATCATGGGAATAAAAGGTCTCAAAGGACCCGCATACACAAGGAACAGGAAGAAAATGGTTAATTCAAAGAGGATTTTCTGGTCAACTTCCTCAAGAAAAGGAGCATCAGGAGCAGAATTGCCATCTGCCAGCTTAGTCACCAACTACCCACATCTGAATATGTCTTCTGCTACAAGGTGTGGGCAATGTGGACCAAGTCTCAAATTGGGTATATGTGATTTATATCACAATAGTCATATACTGCTTATCAGGTCACATAGTCTATAGGACATATTCTGGAAACTCAATTAAAAAAACGATAAAATAACCAGATGGAAACATCTATTTTTGGCTAATCCTGTGAATGAAGCACCAGACAAATCAAAGTACTTCATCACACTGATGCAAAAGGCCCTTACACCCAATACTGCAATAAAGCAGTCCTCCTCGCTGATTTGCAGCATTGCCCACAATGGCCTAATAAAAAGATATTAAAAAAGGGATAACTACTTCGGTAGAAATGTTATAATAAAATTTGTACTGGTTGAAAAATCTTCATTGTCTCATGGTATGGTGCTTGTGTTAATCTCTAGCTCCCATCTAAATATTTCAGTAAACATCTAAATATCAAAAATGGAACAAAGACAAAGCATCAGGGAATACTATTTAAACCGCAGAGAGCAGCATATATGAGCATAGATATCATAATTTAATAGATGTAGTGTGTGAAATATGGTTGATTTTTCCAAACGTTCAATGAAAAACTGAATAGTGTGAACAATGCAGAACAATTAAAAAGGAAAACATAAGATATTTAAAGATCCTCTGCTAATGATTAGTCAGCATTATCTCTCTTTGGGCTGCTGGTAGAAAACAGATGGGAAAGCCTCGAGAGTGTGAGAAAAGACGTGGCCCCACGCAGACCTTTCCTTTAAAGCTTAATTAAGATGATAAACACACTCCAAAAAGAGATCTTGTAAACATGAGATGAAAATAAATGCTACATTTTCTTCCTGTGTTCAGATGAGAAAAGCATGACAAAAGGCGATAATAATAGACAGACAATTACACCTCTTTGAAGCCTGTGGCACAATTTGAAATATACCACACCTGAACACGATAAGGAGGAAGAAAGTACCGACATCAGCCGGCATCTTATCGCTCTGGAAGTTGCTCGAGCTGAGCACAAATGATAAGAATGATTGGACCGGTGCTGTCAGCTGGCAGAAGCTGGATTGACACTATGAAATCAATTATTCCTAAAAAGCTGCAGATTTTAACTTCAGCACTACACAGCAACCAGTTTTTTTAGAAACCAAGGCAATGGGAAGATGTCACGTACGCATTAAAATATGTAACCATTCTGAGAGAGACTGAGGTCTTTTTTCTGTGAATTCTTGTTGAGACAGACATGTTTCGACTTGGGAAGGACCTTGGGCATGGCAGTGTAATAAAAAGGGAGTGATATCCTTTTATAGTCAAGAGAGCAGGTAGATCAAAGACAGTGGAGTAATAGTCTCAGGTTTAAGGCTAGTAATTACTGCAGTGTTCGCAGCAAAGGACTGGACATGCTACAAGTTGCGTATGTGGTTTTTACTTTGCTCCCACTCTGCAGTACCGCAGAGTGCCAAGGAAAAGAGATAAAAATGAGTTTAATATAAAACCATGTTGCAGTTAAAGAGCTTTCTGTCCTGTGCTCCTGAATGTTTTAACCAAAAAAAAAAAAAAGTATTTGAAACAAGAAGAGAAGAACGTCAACCACAAGGACGCTCGACTGTTTCCTGCAGTGTGGTGAAACGTGCTGATTAAGGGCGCTCATCAGAGAAGAGGCCCGAAATGGCTCTGGAAGGACGGACGTCAACAATAAATCAAAAGCAGAGAGACATAAATGGGCACTCCGTCAAATTCAGCAGAGAGCACTAGATAGGTCAGTGTTCACCGGAGATGACAAACTGAACAGGGATTACAGGTTTGAGGCTGCAACTGTGACATGTTAAATATCACAGAATCGCAAGGATTTGTTGTGTAAGTAAACTCTGACACTATGAACAAAAACTGCAACATGTTCAGAGATCAGAGCAGCTGGGTGACTGCTGGCTTTGTCCACATGAGTGCACACATAATTGATAATACACAGGTAAAAGAAAGACCATATAGAAAGGCGTTGTAGGCACAGTCTGTAATACTTAACTGGAGTACTGTGTGTCTCGATACACATACAGCAGTGAAATCATAATATAATAAAGTACACGGATGGACTGTACTGAACTGTGAAAATGGATAAAAACACCATCTTTGCCGCATGGTGTTTTCTGCTGGAGGTGTATCTTTTGAAATGGGTATATTTTGCACCGCAGCAGGAAATGGCCTCAATACATCTAAGAGGAGCTGTTGATCAATACCAGCCAGTAAAGGATTGCTTTACCAGTTGCTGAGATTTATGGACTTCAAAAAGGTCTTTGGTAAGGCGTAAAGTGGTTGTCGGTTTCATTCAGAATCTCTTTTCCTAATGAACTTTTATAGTATCATCTCTCTTACAGTGTTCACCTATATATGAAATCTGCTGCATAGATTATATACTGTATTCTGTCTCCTGTGGGCATCTCTAGCAATTCTGCGCTCTGATTAGCCGACTGCCTAATTAGCAAGCTGCCAACTTCTGCCAGAGTTACTGCAATCTGCCACCACTCAAAAATAGTACAAATACACAGTCCCTGTAAGTCTTTAATTTCTGGATGTCCTCCCTAGCTAAGAAATCATGTGCAAACTTATTTCTTATTTCTATTAATTGTCACAAAGTCTGTTTCATGCGTTATTCATATACATTTCCTTTCCTCTTGTTCCCACCAGCCAGCTGGGGCACATCGGCGCACCAGTTAGTTTTAAGCAGCTTTAGTCAGTAAGTAGTTTAAAGCAGTAATTCTGCAAAACCGGACTTCAAAAAGATGCAAAAACAGGCAATAACTTGTTGAATGTATTAAGACAAAACTTGTGTATACGCATTCAGTGCTTAAAACAAGCATGACATTCTTATTAGATGCACCTTGTAGCAATAAAATAGCAGTAATGTCTAAATATTTACTGTGAAAAACAACTTTGATGGTACAAAAAGACACATATCACAAAAAAACAAACAAAAAAAGGAAATTGCTAAGCGATTAGTAAGCGTAGGTATCAAAAACAATGCCACGTGTCTTTCTTTGTTACATATTTAGCCAGATGAATATATGGGGTTTCACATAGAGCAAGTTTCCACTGTGAATATACGCGTCACTTAAAGTGTGAAGATAAAAAAAGTGCGAAGATCCTGTGTGCGTGTAGGAGACAAAAAGAGAGATATATACCTATAAAGGTGTTTATGCAGAAACACTCATTATCTCTCTCTCACACACACACACACACAGCAACTTGACTACCATGCAAATTCTGAATCCCCAAAGAAACTACTCATTTAATTTTTCAGTCATATGCTGATAAGTACTACGCTCTTCACTTCCGACTCCGCATGTAAAAGTTCCACTTCTTCCACTTCCACTTCTCTGTCCACGAGGGGAGAGACTGCTTTGCATTGGCTCCGCTCCACTGCCTTTCTGGTTCATGTGTGAATTCGGAGCACCAAAATGAAACCAGACAGCGCCGAGAGCAAGTTTCAGAAATGGTAGCCAGGCTGGCTGCCAGGGATCGATGGTTGGTTGCCAAAGTTGACACAACTGCTGCCATAATGTCACAGATTACAACTGGAGCAATAATGTTTCTGGATGATTTCACCCCATATTCAAGTTTAAATTTTGACTAAAGCTTAGTAGCTTGAGTTTTAACCACATGTCACTGCCTTTCTCAATAAACTGATGTCCAGAATGAACTTTTGCCTTGAAATGAATATTTTCAGCTAAAAGAGCAAATTTCAATATGAAAAATAGTTATTTGTTTTTATGTGAATGTGAGCAACACAATGAAAGACAAAGGTGTTTTTTTCCTTTTTCAGAATTGAGTAAATGATTTAGAAATGTTTTGCCAAGACTGTCAGACTTTCCATGTTCGTGCTGCCGAGCGTGGTGCCCTCTGTCCACTCTCCTGAAGAGATCTGCCTTTGATTCTCTCAGCTGCCAACTGCTTTATTAGCTCCGCGTTGCTTTCCTTCGTTTTCATTTGGGTGCGGATGCCTCTGCGTTGATACTGCTCTGATTACTCCTGACCTCATACTTGCTTTGAGATTCACCATATCTGTCAGAGTAAATCAGCGCAAGAACGATACTTTTATTTGTCTGGGTAAAAGAATCCACACCCATTTTAGGTTTTAGGTTTTAAGGGTTTTTACGAAACAAATCGTGGTTGTAAAGAGCATCATAGACTAAGGGAAGTGGCTGATGTGGTCAGATGCTTTTATGCTTAAATAAACTCAGCGAAGAAGCAGAAAATCCAGGTGGGTTAACTGGGTTGTGTTTGTACTGATTATAAGTGCAGTGCAGCACAGCTCAGATACTGTAATCAGACTATGCATATACATGACAATTACCTTGATGCAACTGATTAAAATAAAATTATCATCACGCACATAGACATACTGTGTGAGGGAAGACGTGGGCGAGTGTACGTTTCATGTTTTCAGTCGTGTTTCAGTGGGCTCTTGCGCTAAATGAGAAGCATTTAAGGTATTTAATAATCAGCCACTGTGATAATAAAAAATATCAGTATAGCCCGTAGTTTAGTTTGACATATGCAATACAATTGCAACTTGCAGAAAGACCAGGAATATAACACTCGTCATGACAATTTTAAACTTGAACTCCCTAAAGCAGTCATAAAGATGAAAGCTGTTACTCACTCCTTTTATTCAGCTTGGCTTTTTGTTGGCGTAGATATGAGGTTATTTGTTCTGCTGAGGACATGCGAAGAGCCAAGGACACTCTTTAATGCGGCGTCTTGTGAGGAATCCACAGACTCAGAGATCAAGGCGCAGACCAGTAGAGGCACTGCGAGCCAACTGAGATGGAAATCAAGTCACACAATTGTCCTCTAATACACTGTGTTCAATTTAACTGAACGAAGGTTTGAGCACACTTAGAAATTGTGACTCGTTGATTCTACAACTGAAAAACCTCTAAATAATATGATATGATATTGATAAATGACGTCTATATCAGCCTGTCAGCCAGGAGAACGAGAACTGGTGACAAATGTTCAAATAATTTCAGCAGTTTCTAGTATAATGACACAGTTTTTTTAAAACATCAAAGATTAACTGTTTGTTACCCAGCAATGTTTTTTGCTATTCTGGATGAACATATGAACACCTTCAGCGGCAGACTGACACAACCGGGGTGCAACAATCTGCACACCAACCCTCCTCCCACTGGCTTTTAGTCGGTACAATGCCTCTCGCACTGCTGCACACTGACAGTGGACACTGACAGGGGATTATTATCATATACCTCAAACTCACTTCACTGTTTCTATTTCTACTTTCATACAGTGCCCTTCTCTTTTCTTTCTGCATCGTTTCTACACTCCACAGTGCCTCTCTGAACAGTTTAATTGCATGTAATTGAAAATATTGTAACCACACTGTAATGAATGCATTGCTCCCTCGTTTGCACCTTTTCATTTCTTTACTTTTCTGCTTTTTCATTTTAGTTTGCTATGCATGCACGTTTAAATATTTATGTAAATAGAGTACATTTGAACTAATTTACTCGCATATATCAAAAATCACAAGTACAAACCTGCCGTTAGAATAAATACAGTTCTATCACATCTTATTTGATGGACATCTAGGAGGATGTGGGCAGGTAAATAAATGTCAGTTTCCTGACAATGCACACTGCTCTGTGTAGTTACCAAAACACAAAAGGATTAGATTATAAAGAATCACTATGTTTAAGGATGGTACTGACCACTAAAAAGTCAATTTGGCGTCATTGCATCTGTGATTGCTGCATTCCCAGAAGCTCAATTATACCTAAGTGGTCTTTTACCTTCAGCCTGTTATTATAATAACAGGACAGCTGCAGAAATGTGTGGTGCTAGTAGGTGGAAATGTTGTGGATGGGGGTGGGGAAATCTTTGGAGATCAAAAAGTTATTAGATGGATTTTTTTCAACACTAAATACTAGACACCCTGCATTAGTAGTATGTAGAAATTTAAGGTACTTGTCTTTGAAATGAGTATTTTTTTAACTTTAACGTAATTTCTACACTTCTACTTGACCACATCACAAAGGAAATATTGTTCTATTCCTTCACTACAGTTGTCTGACAGCTTTAGTTACTTTTCACTTTACTATTTGCAATACCCCTGCTGTCCAGTGAAACGTCTTTTAAATTAGATTTTTCTGAAAAACTGAAGTACAAAGTGTTCCTTTATGTGTTGAAAATATCCTACTCCTTCGTAAAACAAAATAAACTATTTAAACCCTCCTCGGATCAACTGGAAAATGCATTACATACAAAGCATACACGCAAAGCTGAAACGTTCTTTTTAGAGAGTTGCCGTTCTCACAGGGAAAACAAATGTTGCATGATTTTAACATGCAGTGGAGTACTTTCAGTGTGGCATTTGCACTTTTACTTCAGTATCTATCTATCTATCTATCTATCTATCTATCTATCTATTGCAGTAAAGTACGATTTACATTTTCATGCAGAAGTAAAATTAATCCAGAAACATCAGGTATAAAGTAAAGCACTGACCGGGAACATTTTACTGCACAATGAGCACTTTTTAGCTCTTAAAGCAAATTTTGCTGACAAGGTTTTCAATGGAGGACTTTTCATTGCAGTGGAGAATTTTCAGTGTGGCAGTAGGACATAAAATGGCAACCCGCGGAGAAAGTGGACGTTCAAACCTGCTGAAATTAACCAAGTAAATTTGTCCGTTTCTGCTCCAATCACAGAAACAAGTAAAAAAAAACCCAAAAACTTGTCTTTCTCACTCAGCCACCTCATCACAGCTTCTCCAACAGCACAAGACACAGAAAAACATTTGTGTTAAAGCTTTAGTCACTTGCAAGATATTTTACTAACCTTTCTGTGCAGTGAAAAAGCTAAAACAGGCTGTTTTTTTAGATTTGTCATTCTCACAGAGCAACAATGCAACAAAAATCTGATGACCCTACAGACTTACAGATGAGACATTTAACTATCCACCAACTTTTTACAGCAAATTCTGCTCATAATACTTGAATCGCTTTACGAAGGGCTGTGAATGCAGGACTTTTACTTGGTGTGTATGCTCTGGGTTGCATTTGTATTTCAACTCAGTAACTAAAGAGCCTCAGAGGGAGGAAACTACCCATGCAAAGCAGACTTGCTGGTTAAAACACACATTTACCAGGATCCAGTTTTAACCCACCAAACTTAGCCAAGTTAAGTTTCTGGTCCATTCACAAAAACAAACAAAAAACCTGTCGTGTCCTCCCACTCGCAGCCACCTCATCACAACCTCTCCAGCAGCACAGGAAACATACAAGCTGTGATATTTTTTTTCTTAACGTGTTGAGCTTGCAGGCGACCTGCACAGCCACCTAGCTGGTGATCAAGTGAGCAGCTACTTTCTGAGCAGATGTGTCGTTAGCATGCGAGCTAACAGCGGTTTCCACAGACAGAGTCAACCGCAGGGAGCTTTGAAGTTCCTCCGGCTCCCCGAAAAAGCTGAAGGTCGCCCTAAACACTTGGCACTGAGGTGTTTAATGAGCAGACAAAGGTGTGACAGAGGAAGGGGAAGAAGACTGGTGGGATTTGAATGATGAGAAACTGTGAAAATGTGAGCTAGCAGCAGCGATATGAGATGTGGACAGAGAGCAGCCTTACCTAAAGAGAGATTATTAAAGGAGTTTGATGCCGGACAGCAGAAGCGGTTGGTTTCTGTGGGTCGTGTGGATTAAAAGATTCCTGTTTTGCCTCAGGCTGGATCAGGGTTGGACCGGAGGGAGGCTGAACTGAGCTGGAGTGAGCTGAGCAGGGCTGTGTTAGACCGCCTCGGAGTCAAAACACCGACTGGAGACAGCTCGGGATGTGCTCTCACTGGGAAGGATCTGCAAGTATCGCGAGAGAGGACGAGATCTCCGGCGCGCCCAACAGCCAATCAGGATAGAAGCGAGCTGGAGCCAAGCGCTTGTTTTGGTGGTGCTTAAAAACAGGAAAAGAAATAATAAATAAAATTAACTTAAAAAACAAAATAAGAATAGGATCAAATAAAACAGATTAAATAAGTAGAGTCAAAAAAATATTACAATAATATGAAATAGAATGAGATAAAAAGACACAATTAGAATAAAATAAATAAGTAAAAACAATTTAAAGTAAAAATAAAATGAAAATATAATGAAATAAATTAAATAATAAAAACAGCTAGCAATTTTAAATAAAATCAAAAGACTTAAAATGGAATAAAATAATTTCATTTAAATCAAGTAAAAAATGAAAAATGAAAATAAAATCAAATGACATAAAATAATTACAATAAAATAGAATAGACTGAATTAAAAATCAAATAGAGTAGAAGAAACTAAATGCAAATACAAATATGTAATATGTAATCTTTGAGCAGCACAGTAAATTAAACAATTCGGCTTCAGCTCGACACAATAAGTGAATGAGATCATCTGCATAACATCAAATGATTCACACACTATTCAGGCAATGATCCCACCTGCATTGAACCTATTATCTGTGATGGAAATGCAAATCAGATGTATGGTTTAGGTACTTCTGGCCAAGAGTACCATATACTATGCCAATTGGTACTATGGTACTATGGTACTATACATAAGTGTTTAGTGGAAATGCAGCCAAGGAGAACTTGATTCTGGATGTGTCTTATGTTTGCAATGTGGTATCTGGTAACTAAGTTCCCACACCTTGCATGTTACTGAAAAAAGAGAATTGTTATGAGAATGAAAATAATCGTAATCGACTGTGCTCAGTTCATGGATGATTCTTAATGATCTAGGCACTATATGATTGTATTAACGTTAAGAGCAAAAGCAATTAAAACACCCTCAAACACAGTATAGTTATTAATTGACTTAATAAGTTGATCCAAACAATCCTGCTTTTAAAATTTGTGACTTACTTTCTTATTTCACTTTGGAAGGCATCACATATCTTGCACAGCACTCTGATATTATTATCTGATATGTATTGCCTTACATCTCACTTCTGCCTTTCAGTATAATGCATTATTCACTTTGTTCAGACTAAGCCTCGCTCACTGCGTCTCTCTGGTTGAAAAGACTCATCTTGTAAAGCAGTGTGGCAAGAAAATGTCTACCTTTGGTAATAAACCAAGGTTGTTCAAGATACTGTGCTACATAATGGTAATTCTACAATGAAAGAAGATACCTGTGGGAGAAGTAGTTTGAGATCTTTACAAAAACAATTCTGTCAAGTCGCAGCATTTGCTTCTTTTTTATTTCAGTGGAAAAAAAGTTGTGAGGAAGCAATGTAGCAACCATCACAGCATCTTTTCCTTTTTAAAATGACTAAAGTTTCAAACAAACAATTGACTGAAGCCTGCCTTATAACATTCCTCCTGATCTTAATTCAGCCCTTCCTGTTTATCCTTATAATTCATTAACTTTAATGTGTCTTTGTGTGGAGTTTCCATGTTGTCCACATGCTCGTGTGCTTTGTCTCCATCCGCAGACTGTATACTTGATCATCTTTGTTTAGCTATGATGTTTGTATTTTAGCTGTATGTGCATGTGTATCTTCCTTTTTATTTGTCCTTGGCACTGTGAACGCAGAGAGAAGAATGCATGCTGGAGTCAAATATACTTTGCCAATATGGCTGATTCTGATTCTTATTGTGAATTCAAAGAGTAGCCTGGGGCATAATTTATCCTTGGTTATGATTTTAAATGCGGAATCAGCCCTGTGACAGACCAGTGACCGGCTCAGAATCTCCTTTGCTCTCAGTTCAAAGTATCCCACGCTTCGCTGCAGCTTTGAAAAAAGAATGCAGGAAAAAATTGCACCTGTCCCACGTTATTGTGAATGATTAAGGCAGAGTGTACTGCTCTATTTTTTACGGGTATGAGGAAACACAGTTGAAAGGCTGAAATGTGTTACATAAAGTGCAATTTCAAGCTATTCTCTGAGCTCTAATGTCTTTTGCATGAGACTGCAAACGGGTATTTCAGAGAAGACTTAAATAAATGGGACATTCCCCTCTCCACAGTACATGCTGATGCCATATCTTATGAAATACACCATGAGAAAAGAAGAAAGGACGATGATATCACAGGCAAAAACACCTCAGGGTACAGCACGTGCATGATGCAAGACAGCATCATATCGCCATTGAAAAAAAAAAAAGACATCTCCAAGCGCTCTCACACTTTCACACACTGTCACTGTGAGCGTCTTATATCCCCATAGTTGACTGCCAGTAATGCCTTCGCAGAAGCTATAGAGGGCTTTCCGAGGAACATCATTAAAACCACTGAGTATAGATTCACCCCAGTCTTCTGGGAATAGGTCAAAGTTGCACTGAGATAACTCAAGATTCCCTTCTTTGTGTGTGATATGTGTGATGCAGAAGAAATGTCTTACATTCCTGTTTATAAAAAATAAATCTTTGGCAAATCTATATGGTAACTAATTTCACATCAAGGCAGGTCTGTAAGACACAAAAGGGGGCACAAAGGGGACTGAGTATACATGCTACTTGAATGAACAGCTGTGGATGCAAAGAGGGGCCTATGCAGGATGTCAGTATATAGGGTCCAAAAGTGTTGTGTTATGCTAGTGAATCAAGGTGCTGTCAAAGCTCTTGAGTTAAGATATCATCTAAGTTGATGAGCTCTTAGCCACAAGTCTGCATGGCTTTAGGATGTCAGTCTCTATCTCAACAAATATTGAATGCATTGATTTACATTCATAGTCTATGACTTTGTTGACCCCTGACTTTTCCTCTGCCCTTATTAGCAGGTCAACGATTTCACTTACTCTGGGAAAATATCTCAGCATCTACTCAATACATTGCTGCCAAATTTTGTAGAGACATTCATGGTTCCCAGGCAATGCAACATGAGGATGTGTGTGAAATGTCTCAACACTTAATGTATGGACGTCCACCCCGAGACAAGCTGGTGACTTCCTCTTGCACCACCATCAGGGTAAAACATCAGTTTGTCTGATAAATGATTTATCTTGTTCTTTAAAGTCAGACATGAATCAAAATATATCAATACATTATTATCATCAAAATGAATAACACTCATGGGTGACATAGGATGTTCACTGAGATGCTTATGCATTACTACAAGCTCAAAACTATTCATAAGACTGAATTTCTGTTATTTTCCATTATTTTTCATGTGATGTCTTATACCTCTCCATTTATTTCCTATTACAAAACCAAGGAAACCCCAGGTGATGTTTCTTCAAAGCATTGTGTGAAATTGTGGGAGGACAATGACATGTGGAGCTCTTTATTTTAAGTGTGAAGTGTGGTGTGCTGACTATGAACAGCCTGCCAACAAACTTTATTAGTGATTTGGTTTGTTTTTACAGTTCTTGGAATCACCTGAAAGGGATTAAAAACCAAACCCACCGGAGTGTATTATGATGAGAGATTGTGTTCCCATATCAGCATTGAGACCTGTCAGCAGGATGACTGATCGTAACAGAATAGGTAGCAGTAAATAATTTAATTTGGCATTGTATATTTGTGCCAATAGTGTGATTTAGATTAACTGTGTCTATATGTTGATCCAAAACAATAAACCTTTGGGGATAAAGAGAAACGAAACACTATCAACTGTTATGAAGTCTATTATATAAATTCAAGTGAGAGCAGGTGTGAGGGTAATGGACCTGATAACAGATTGAAATGTAAAGGAAATAAAGTTTCACAGCTCATTTACCCACTCAACATGCATACAGCATGAAAATCTAGTCATTCCCTTTGTGCAGAATACTATTCTGCACTATCAGTGTTGAAAAGACAAACTACTGCTAGCAAAAGCAAAGACCAAATAATTTAAATTTGGGATTAAAAAGAGGCATTTCGAAGCAGATAATTTGTCCTTTTCATTTATTCTGCCGTAGAATGCATAACGAGAAGGTGAATATGTGAGTCGCTTATGGTGAAGACTCAACAAGGGTTCTTCAATCAACAGAGAATATTTCAGAACGTAATCACATTTCTGGTTGACAAGCAGGAGCAGCCGTCTCCATCAAACAGCACTCGCTGAGGAATTTCATGCAAATTAACGGGCTTTTTAAAAAAAAATTTCCATTCACAGGCTGATTAAACACACCGCAGCTGAAGAGATTTCTGGGTGTTTTTTGTGGCTCAAACTCTCAGACTCTATACTTAACTCCAAGTTCAAAATGTGGACTCAGTGAAGCTATTTAAAAAGAACTTCAAACATCCGCCCTACTTTTAATACCTGTCAGGAACCATTCCAGGATGACAGAAGCCGAAAATAGGGATTAGTGGGCTTAATGCTCTGTCTTAAAAAAATCAAATTCCCTCCTTAAAAATGCAGCACAAACTAGAGTCGGGTGAACTTTTTCCAAAAATGTCTAACAGCAGAGGATTGGCCAAAAGTGGTGTGAGTAGAAAATACAAAGCTTCTTTAAAAAGAAAACTATCAAAATATTACAAAATAGTGAATGTAATATGTGTGTGCAGATGTAGCTGTTTGCCTCTGCAGCCAGAGGGATAGCTGGGAGGATCTCTAAGGCCATGGTCCTCTCTCTGGGTCTTTGTAGCAGGCGCCAACTCCAAATTGACTGACTGAGCAAGATAAGGCGCTCAAAATCCCCACCATTCATTTGATCTGTGGTTATTGGTATTCCAAGTCCGTTTCTCATTTTAACTTTTGGAAAAGGAGAGCAGGTGCGCCACTTTAATGTGCTGCTCTCCATATCTGACATCAACCTCAGGCACAAGAAAGAGAAATGAACTGACTGACAGCGCTACGTGGACAGAGATAGAGGGAGAGAGGGGAGGGAGGTCTCGCCGTGGATGGAGACATTCGAAAATAAACTTCTCTCTCATGCAGCTGTATCAATGTGACAGCGTCTAACCATTTCTTTTTCCAGAGTCTTGAATTGTCACGCAGTGATTTGTGGGCTTAATATTGTGGACGCGTTTGCAGCATCATATTTTGCGCCAGACTAAGCTTTGCTGAGTGTGATATAATTTGGACTAATGATGAGTGGCTTCACAGTCTCATAAAATATACAAACCCCCACAGAGACCATTCAGATTGATATCACTTTGTTAGTTAGATTGCTAATTTACATTCTGAGTCCTTGTGAACGATAAAGTTGTGTTGCTAATGGAAGGAGAAGGAGAGCAAAGGGAAATAATCAAATGCTAATTTTCACACGGGGCATCCTGGGACGTAACTGATACAGGCCTGGATGCAGTTGGCTTTAGAAATTAATTCCCTGCAAGCTGTCCTGTTTCATAATATTTCTAAGTGGTGCATTGAAACGGATTTATCAGCAGCAAGTAATAAAGAAGGACCGAGGGAGTTAGTTACTGCGGGAAAAGTGAATGTGACAGACGCTCAAACTGGAGTGAGACTAAGCACCATGTGATCTATAGCATCTTTACTATTATAGTTACAGTTATTTATATGAGTGCCCGGCTCACATGCACTCATAAGACATCAATAGTGTTGCAGTGCTGAAATATTTGTTGGACAAGAACATAATGTCATACATATGAGATTAGATTGCAAACAAAGATGACTGTCTTCTGCTTCATGATCAACAATAAAATCTTCCACGAAAAAAGGTACTGCTCAAAGTCTTTAGTTACTCAATAATCAAGGGATGTAAATGCAAAATGTTTTATTTGAAGATCTTTATAGTGAGCTGCCTTTCAGACATATTCACAAGTCAAATCACGTCACATTTGCATCTGGCTATATGTCTGTACTTTATGTTCAAATGGCGTTTACATGGACATTATGTCGGTGAAAATGAAAGATGTTTATTACTGGCACTTCATTTACACAACATTATAGTAACACCCCGTGTAAGGAGGCTAAATAAAGCAATGAATGATATCTCTTTATTACTGCAGGTCAGCAAAAGAAACTTGAACGTCAGTATGCCATTACTGGGCCCTTTCCACGTAACCACAGTCGTTTGATGCACTCTTCAAAGGCATTGCCTTAGTCATAGACACTGATTCCACACCGAGATGAGTCTGTCTGACCAGCGTTTGATTGATCTGAGTGTTCAGAGTGTACTGTGAGCAGAGCTTTTTTTGTCTTTCACTTTATCGGCTCTCTCAAGGTCATAAAAGATTCATGTGCTATGGCTTCCAATGTTTTTTTTAATTTGCTTTAAGTAGAGCGGTGCACAGAGGCACCGAGAGAGAACAGCGTTGTGTTGATTTTATAAATATTTTTTAAGTTCTCCTCCTTCCCGGCAGAAAGTTCTGTTTAACCAGAGAACAAAGTGAAAGAGAGATGGCTGATGAGTGAGGAAAACAAGCTCTTTAAACCAAAGTATCTCAGGAGCAATCTCAGTATTTTTTTAATCTTTAAATGCAAATCTACTCCCACGCCTTCTGCTCTTACTTTATATTAATGCAAAACTAACTCACTAGCTGGGAAGTTGACTGTTCTCTTCACCATCTCATGCAGGCTTCAGCGATGAGGTATTTAAGAGTTTTAATGATGGATTTAAATCTGATATTAAATGTGAAAAAATAAGTATTGTTTTACTGGTATAATAAGAAAATTGTCAACACAGAGCAGCTTGAAAAGGTGCAACTTTACCATAAGAATGTGTTTAAACAAAGGGAAAATAATACTAATGTGACAAAGCTGCCAAATAAGATTACATTTCTTACTTTTGTTAAAACTCATGAAAACTCTCCCCCAAAAACATGTTATCCATTACTTTAATATTTCTGCAGCAATTACCATAAAGCTGCCCTTTTTTAAAGAGGTTATAGAACTGCTGAAGCAGGCAGCTCCCCCTGACAGCTGAATGAAAGCTCAGCTTTTTCAGTTGCAATCCATCACTGAGCAAAGCGGGCTTTGACAAATTTGAGTCTGTGCACTTTCCAGCAGATGCATATAAGTTGTATCATCCACAGTTTCAATGAAAGGAAACCTGTCCTGATTTGCTTTGAGAGCCAATCGGGAGTCAGCAAAGACAACTTGCTTCCAGAGGCCGACCGCTCTGCTCGCCATGAGTCATCTTGCTTCAGCACTGAATCAAAATGTATAATAATCTGAGAAACAGAGAGGGAGTTAATTCATTTTCATGGTATGCAGAGCCAAAGACACACACAGCTACTTGAATTAGCACGTGTAAGTTGTTTTGCAGGCGTAGTTGTTCGTGGATGGGGTTTTGGTTTGCTTGCTGTTTAAAGGAAAACTCAACTGATTTTATGCACCAGAGTCTGTTTGCAGGTATTGCGGAGATCTGCTGCAAGAGAGATGTGAAAGCCTTTTGTAGCTCCAGAGGGAACATATTAGGGTGGGTTCAAGGCTACATTAGTCGCAACCGGCATACCACACTTAGATCTCCAACAGAGGCAGTGTTGAACAAAAAAAAGATGTTATCTGGTTCTGCTGCATCGACTTTGATCTTTTTAAAAATATCTATTATGAATCCGACAATGTTGCCAATGCTAAATTGATGAAGTACTCTTTTAATATCCATTTTATGAGCAGTTTGACATTTTGGTACACTTATTTTCTTTCTTGTCAGGAGTCAGCTCAACACCATTTGTGTGTTGTCATTATATTAGCTTAGCATAGTAACTGGAAAAAGGGGGGAACTGTTAGCCTGGTGCTGTCGAGCAATAACAAAATCTGACCCCCAGTATCTCTTGAGCTCATAAACTGAGGTTAAATATGTTTGTATGGGCTGTAGAAAAAACACACTGTTAAATGACACTATACTGGAAGGTGTTTTTCATTTTTCACAGTTTTAATACACATTTCCTTCCCTGTCTCTGATCAAACTGGCGTGATGAAATGACGTCAGATGTTCCAGTTCACGTTCTTATCAGGTCATATGAGTCACGCTGTGCTAAAAAAGATACCAAACACTGACACTGTAATGATTTTCAAAAGGTAAAGTAAAAAAAACCCATAAATGGCCTAAATCGCTTAAGTCTCCCACGCGTCATGCTAAGCTAACCAGCTGCTGTCTGCATCATCACATTTAACAGACAAAACAACAGCTCTGTTTTTTCTCTCATCAACTTTTTTTTTTTTTTTTTTTTTTAGCAAAAAAGCAAATAAAAGTATCCCTGTGTGTCAGATTTTTTCTTTTCACACAAACCAACTCAGTGTCTGCTAATTGCCCAATTTTGCTTATTCAGGACCAAACAATAGAGACACTTGATTCTATTATTAGTTGCTGTTTTCTTTCTGACAGGGGCAGCAATTTCCCAGCAGTGAGGAGAAAGCAAAGAAATGGACAGAAATATGCGAGCACTGACCACACATACCTGCCTATTTCTTTACCTCCTACAGAGGAGATGTCAGAAGACAGAGGGAGGTGTGGGGGAGTCAAAACACACCACGAGAGTGCAGAAAAAGTACAGCTGCACCGTGTCTGCAAATCATTGCTGCCATTGTTACGGCTGTGACGATGCCGTGGACAAAATGTTGCAAACAGAAAATCTTCTCAGGACAGAAGAATCTTTTCACATGGCTGACAAAGAAATCTGTTGTTTCTATAGTGTGCACTTTACATAGCCAGGATACTGTAGCTCTCTCTTGACAAAACATTACATCAGGTTATTGTCGTATTCTTGAAAATTTTTTGCAACTATGGCCACAGAGAACCAGAAACTGCAACAAACCCATTCACTGTAGTATCTGCCTTTGAAAAGGTTTGAGATGGCTTTACAACAGCAAAACAACACAACAGAGACTTCATTCTGTGAACCTGTGGATGTTTTTACCGATATGGATTTTTTTTTCTATTATAGCAGCACAATTATGCCTTACAGCATAAAAGTAAGCGAACAAACCAAACCGATTTTCCTACTGCAGGAGAGCAGTAACTGATGAGTGCAAGCGAAAAAGGAGAGCAGATTTATGAAGCTGGGACCACTTCTTAAGAGATAATGGAAATTATGCAAATGAGGTCTGGACTTTAAAAACATTAACACAGGGAGAAGTCATGCAAATTACAAAAGTTCTTGATGCCAGATAATTCACAATATCATTCATCTCCACAGCATCTCTCTTCTACTGCCGCGGTTTTTGGGAGTAGTTCGCCGGAAACTTGAGGATCGTTTTTCCTCTCAGGAGACGGAGGACAGGATGCTTCTTTCTGAGAGGAACAAGTGGTTGTCCTCATGAATGTCAATCATGTTGCTAAGGCTGCTGCTGTTGCGGCAAGCCCTTGAAACTTTCAGACAGAAATAAGAGTTAGTGAAGGTCAAAACAGTGGAGGAGAAAGACAGAAAATAAAGATAAAGAGTTGGAGACTGCTGCCATGTAAGTGTTAGATAAGATTAGTTTTTGTGGGGAATTATTGAGTAGATCACCTTAATTAGTTTACTGAGATTCAGTGATTTCCTTTCCTTATTTTCAGCAGGAAACTATAGACAGTAACATGGTGTGCACAACCTGCAGTCGTGCGTTGTCCTGCTCAGGGGCGGGAGGAAAAATCTATCATACAATGCATACGTTGCATCACAGTGCTTTGTTGAATGATTCTCCATGGATGCAGTAAAATCTATAATTGATTATAAGTGCAATTTTCAACAGACAGCCATTTGTGGCACTACTGCTTCAAAGACTGCACTATAGGCCATGCAGAGCAGCTGCAAGAGACAAAAGAAATAAAACTTTAAAAGCAAATGCTTGCTTAGATCAATGAAGAGAAATAAACCGTGTATAGAAATGTAATACTGAGATGCATCACAATGCACTGGGATGAATCGAGAATTGTTTAATAACGAGACGACCCACTTATTTGTAATTACAATTGAATAAAAACGGGAGGTGACTGACGATTATCACCCCAGTCCTACTGTTAAAATGGACATTAAAGTCGACCAAGGTGAACAGAGAAGGCTGCCCTGCTGCTCTCACTTTACCCTCCAAAGTAACCTTAATTCAGTAAGTGTCACGTACAGTGCTGTACAGTAAACAGTGTTACGCTGCTGGTCTGCTCATTCTTGCTGTTTGACATTGAGCAAGCCAACTCCCCGTGTTATGAATGCTAACTAGCTGAGGTAGCAGGTATATTGTTTACAATGTTCACCATCTTAGTTTAGAGCATGCTTACATTTGCTAATTGGAATTAAACACAAAGGCTGATGATGGGAATGTCATTATTTCATCGAGACCATGAATGTCCACCTGCTGGTGTTGATAGAGAAAAGTCAGGATCTATGTTTCTCATTCATTAAAAATTCATCACCTCAACATCACAGGTGTATGTACCAAATTTCACAGCAGTGCATCCAATAATTGTTATAATTTTTGGGTTCAAATTCAGAGAGAGATCAACATTACAGTATCAGAGTCTGCAGAAACCACTTTCCACTCTGAGACGATGCCTCGTCTGCAGCATACTGTACAGATCTATCTGTATCAGATCTGTGTCAAATGCTCCTCCACCTAATAATGAACACGAGGACACTGTTGCAGATTAGCACTCTGCAAATATGTAATTATGCATTATCCACCATGTTGAAATACGATTAGGCGCAGGCAGGGATGTTTTGTGTGAATGTCTGTGTGTATGAGAGAGATATAGGTGATGTGTGTAGGGACAGCGTGTACGCTTTTGGTGGATTCAGGGGTTAAAGAAGCACCGGCAAAAGTATCAGGTGCTGTTTCGGTACGAGAAAGGATGTTCTTTCCCCTGATTTATACTCCTAACTGTCTCATATGTCTCAGCTACAGTAAACCAAAGAGAGGGAGCTCTCAAATCTTCCCTTGTTATGCGAACTAGATCTCACATTGATAATTTACAGAAATCTCATCCTTCGGCAGATGAAACACAAGCACCATCGGCAAAGATCAAAATCAGTCTGAGCAGGAATTCTTTTTAAAGAAGCCTGAATATTATTTTTCATGTGGCCTGTTTTGAAATTGCACGCCAGTGGGGAAAAATAGCTGGTAGGTGACGGGAAGGGAGAGGCTGAAGAGTGGAAAGTCTGCACAGTAACATCTGACTGCTCTAGTTGAGCAGAATGGAGAGGCCTCATTAAATTTTAATTGCGGCACGATGCTGAGTGCATTGCCATTTACATCAAGACGCATGTGACCTTCTTTTTTTATCATTTCACTTCCACCAAATGAGTGTGTACATCTCCGCTGTCCTCTTGTCCGCTTAGCAGCCTTGTGATTAAATAAAAGGATGTTGGAGAAACCACAGACTCAGTTAATTTTTGCCGTTTAGACTTTGAAAGTAAAGGGAAAAAAAGGAGAAACACACAAAGCTTTTCAGTACCTCATGAGAATAATCTGTATCTCATCTTGTTCTGCAGATATGTGCATCTTTTGTGTCGTGGAAACTGTTGCACATGTGTTAGGCATAAGAAAGTCTGCCAATGGCACAGCAGTAAGTAAGGAAAAAACAAACATGGTAGCAGTCTGCCTGAGATCCAAAACTGCACCCAAAAGTCTCACAAAAGTGCCTAAATCCAGCCTAGTAGGCGTGTAAATATGAACACTTTCCCACTTGAAAACAAATGTCTATACACAATAAACACCATTATGTTCTAATATCACAAATCACACACCGGCATCAAGAATAACACAGCTCCTCGCAGTTCCAGGTGGATGTGAGAAGATGGAGTCACGTGAGCAGGAAGAAGCCTGTTCAGTATTCACGCTGGAGGAGATTAGTGTGTGTTTATCGTCTTCCTGTCCTTGATGGGTGTTGCATTACAAGGTATTGTCTCCAAACTGCCAGAATCAATTAATATGAATAATGCATGCATACTGACACTGTTGGTTGTGAGCGCTCATTTTGTCCCAGCTCCCACTGTTCTTGCACATGCAGCGGCGTTTAATTTTGCACAAGGTACAAGAAGCTAATTCTTTTATAGATAAAAGTAGGTCCTGAGACACTTTTTTTATCAGGTTACCACAGGTCCTTAACAAGCCTCACACAACAAACCCTGAATCTCCTCCAGCACCACGATGGGTAAACACGAGAGGATCCGAGTCAGACAGGAGAATGGTGACCTTATCTCACACAAGCACTGACACCACTGGGTAAAATCAAGAGACATTGATGGCATTACTCACCTTATTAAGATCACTTTGCACACTTCAGCAGGTCTCATACATGTTAGCCAGGTCAGCAGGCACTAACCAGCGCTCACTGAGCAGCAAAAGATGCTTTACAGCTCCCTCCAGCTCTTTACAGCTCCCTGTAAAAGGCTGATTTCCTGCTCAGTGAGACAGTAAGACCACAGATGTAAAATATCCAATCCATAACTGACAAGCATTCAGTGAGTCATTAAAGTGAGTCGGTAAATTAATCTATTTTAATGCTGCAAACGACAAAATAACTGCATCCAGAGACCTTTGAAGCAAATTAACTTTATGAAATGAACTAAATGACAAATCTCAGAGTAAAAAGAAACATCATATCGAGACCATGCAAAGAGAGTCTGCTCTGAGAGGCTGTGCTCAGACGCAGCAGTGCTTTGAGCTAAATGCTAATATAATATGATGACAGGATCACAGTGACATTGCTGGTGTTTACTATGCAAATCATCTTAGTGTAGTGTGTTTGCATGCTAAGAGTAAAGTACAGCAGATGAGATTAGTTTTGCAGGTATGTGTTCATGAACCAAAATTTATGGAATCAAATTTTGACCTCATGGTGGCACGAGATAAAAAGTAAAGGGATAGTCAAAGGGATTAGAATTTATTGACTGGAAACAGTAAAAAAAAAAAGACTTCATGAGGATTTTAAAGGAATGTTCAGTGGATCATCTTAATCAATAGGCTTCATTTGTGTTGAAATGAGCTGTAGATGTGAACCGATCAATGGATCATGTAAATACTCTTCCTTGTGTGTTGCTATGGCGATCATCCAATCACCATGAACATTAAGTATGAAAGCTACGTGTCACACACTCCTGAATCATTAAGAAATCATTGCTATTGATAATAGTTGTTATTGATTATCATTCTCTTGTAAATGTCCAGGGTGTTGACCTTTGACCCTGTTCGTTGTTTGATTTTAGCAAACATTAAGTAAAAAGTTACATCCAGTTAAAGATTCAACTCTACAACTCTACAGCTTTCACCTGTGTCTCTCATTTTTATATTATTCAGCTCATAGCTGTTGTCATTTACAGCAAAGATGTCATATTGGACATAATGCCTCTGGTAACTGCATTTTTGTGACCATAAATACAAACACAAGTGCAGTAAACACACGATACACAATACAATAAAATGCATTAAAATCTTCTGTTGAACCTTATAATAGTTACATGAAATATTCATTTTCAAACACAGAGGTTATCCTGAAAAATATAGATGCAAAGGATTTATATGTCACAGAATTTCAGATATATGGTCATAAAGACAAAAACAAAATGACTGAAGGGGTGTATATGCGATTAGTTGCATGAATAGTGTGTTTAAACATGCATGGCACTGTCACTGCTACATTTGAATTGATTAGTTTGGGCAATACAGTGCTTTAATTTTTGCAGATCTGCCACTATTGCTAAATTGATCGACTAGCATTTCCATTATTGACTTTTATGTCAATGAGCAATTAACAACTTTGTGATAAATCGTAGCCTTCAGCAGCCTAAACCAAGAGATGTTTTAAGGTATGTGCGAATTTATTTTACCATGAAGGTGGTAATACACTCAGAATATTTAAGCACAGAAAAGCAGCCTTGTTTTTAGATCCAAGTCACAAATAACTCTCATATCTGAAAAAAGCCAAAACAGTGGAGACAATTATTTTTCACTTATTAACTTGCAACTTCAGCTCATTATATTCTCATTTCTTTGACGTATAGAAAGTCTTCCTGTGCCTCATATTGTGTAAGCTTATAAATGGTGTTTTGTACAGCTGCTGTTTTGAGCGTATAAGAACACCTGCCTGAAGTCTTCCTCTAAAAACCTGGTTGCTACCCAGGAAAGCTGCCAAATTATTCCAAACTCCAGCAGAGGAAACTTCTCTAACACTCATCAAGTCTGTTCAGGTTCTTCAAAAAAATTGCAGGCAGCTGCTGTGTGAGAGAAGTTAATTAGAACCGACAACTAAGTAACATTATGAAAAAGATTTAATGCAAAATCTGCTGTGTGTGAGCATATAAGTGGGTTAGCACGGGCATAAAGTGCTGCCATGTGGAGAGAAGTGGAAGAGCTTGATTATTTCTGCAGCATCTCAACCTCTCCATGGTAAAAACACGGTCTTCACTTTTAGCTTGCTAAATCATGGTTAAAACATTATTTAAAAAGCATTGAATTGTTCTTAATGGTGATGATATTAACTTTGGACATTTAATAAGGCTTTAGTACTTACAATCTAATCAGCTTTTCTACCAGCAGTTTATATTATTGTTTCTGCTCCTGTAATCCATAATTAAACATATTAATAATAGATTTTCATATATAGATATTATATCATTTATCTCCATGATTTCCATAGGCTGCTCAACATAGCCTGTTGATGCGTCTATTCTTAACCAATATCGCCCTCTTGTGGTAAACAAACTCCTTAACGAGCAAAATGCATCCAGCACTATGTTTGTGGAGGAAACTGCACCCTAGTAAAACATTTTTGTCGCATGTTATTTGCAAAATTACATTTATGCTTGATGCTGTTTCACTTACCTCAGCTGATTTGACTTCTGCTCAGACTGAACATTTTTTTTAGTACAGCAGATAAAACAAACATAACAAACAAAGAATACAAAAAACACAACCAGATTTAAGAAAAATGGCACATATGTCTGAGTCTCAGATGTCATTAAACAGATTAGCCATGACAATACAACAAGCACACACAATACCAGGACCGTGAAGCAGCTAAAAGGAATCCAGCCATCATTATCATTATTTCCATCTGTGTTTCCCCGACCTGTGAAAAGGAGTTACACAAGATCGACAGGCTTAACACCCCAACAAGAATTTAAAATGTGTTAAGTTGTCATGTCCTAACAGGTGCAACAGAAAAGAGACGTCAGTCAAACTTAGTCTAAGAAGAGATCTAATTAGGCAAAGTAAGTGAAAGCACCTGTTTTCCTGATTTCACATATCTGCATACTTTTCAAGATCTGCAGTTTTAATGACTGCAGGGCCTCACGCTCCCTGTGTCTGTGTGTCTTTTGGGGAAAAGACACCAAATGGAGCTTCGTCAAAATGATGGAAATCTTAATCAAAACCGTGATCAGCATTATAAGTTTGTTAAGTAAAAGTCGTTTAAATGTTGACAAATACGGAAACACAGAATGACTTTTTAATGGACTGACTTGTCACATACATGCACACCTACACATGCACATATTTACACTAATACACACACTTTAATACCTAATGGTAGCATACACATCATACACACAAACGTGAGCCTGCAGTCTGTTTCATTGGCCCTGAATGGGTTTGATCCACTTATTTGGTCAATAGTTTTACCCTGAGCTGAGCTTGTGTACATTACATCTATTGCGTTGCTTCTCCCAGCTTATCTATGTTTTCTGTGTTTAATAAACTAACAAATGAAACTAAACATTGACTGTATTATCCACACGGGAAACATACAGCATCTAGACTCCACAGCATAAAGCATCAGACACAGTAAATTCAAAGAAAATTCTCAATGTGATGTAAATTATTCATACAAATTACTCATGGATTTCCTGTGTAGTGAATCTTATTGTTCCACTGGGCACCTCGTGGATACACATGCGAGGTCTGCAGGAGAAAACAGCAGCAACAGCAGTTTTAAAAACACATAAAAAACCCATAATTTGAGAAAGCACTGGCTGCAGCTTCGGTGGAATTTGCCTGAAAGATCAAAGAGTTTGACTTGCCGACATTTCCTGAAAACACACATCTCGAGCTTCCATCTTAAAGGAGTTGTTTTGAGAGAAGGAAGATCTAAAAGTCCAAAAAAATGAGAGGATTTTTTTCAAACAGAATTATAGAAATATGTCTGCATGTAGACTGTGTGTGAGAGCTTTCATTTTAGTGTCTGTGTTCTCCAGCAGCAACAACTTCAGTTAAATACATTTGGGATTATTTTGCTAATAATCTAAACAGGAATCACTCTCTCCTGTGACAGTTATCATCTCACATTGTGACATTTTTAAAATCATTTCACAGATGCAGTCTCAAATAACGCAATCAGATCAGATCAGTTTTCAGGGTTTCTTCTGTGTGTCCCGACCTAATAAGGTTAAAGAGGCATTTCCAGCGTTGTGCTCCAAGTGTGTGTTACTTAGATTAAACCAGACCGCTCTAATGTTTCCTGACACGATTCCAGACAGCATGATGAGGCTCCTGTAATGGCACAAATATACACATCTCACATCATCTTCATCCTTCTGGCAACTTAACCAAGATTTATACCAGCGATTCGGTGTTTGTCATCCTGGGAAGCGAACAAACTGTTGCCAGAAAAGCTGTCTGCAAAGGGCAGACAAAGAAGCGATTGATCTCAAAAGTTTTTCAAGTTGTCTTCTAATAAACCTCCACAGTGGGGAGTGGCAAGGGTGTGTTTAAAGCTGCACCACCAATATGGATTAATTTGCTACTAAAACTCTTTATATTAAAATGCCACTTAAGTAAAAGTATGTAAATATTATATATCATATTGTTAGGAATGAAAACCAAAGATAACAACTGAAGTTCGCTCAAGGGTTTTATTCTTGCAAGAAGGAGCAGTCATACACAGACAAGAGTTTCTGCACGTTCTCTTGGAGCATCCCTTTTTTGTACATTTATTACAGACGCATTGTTCTTATCATAGAGATATGCTCCCACGTCACAGTGCAACACATCACAAGGCCCATGCAGTAGTTGTAAAGGGCATCGGGTCAGCACGTCACGTAAAGCACAAAGAGAGACACTTGGATAGTGAGATTAAATCTAAACTACAGACCTTAGACAGTGACAGTGAATCTAAGACCATAAGCATAGCATTTCTCCAACACATATCTACATCCTATCTGTGAATATTGAATAATAATGTGTAAGTAGCATTATTGCCATACGGTAGAGCTCATTTAAACCATGTTCAATACTGTTGTGTAGTTTAATCTGTGAAAACGCATTTCACAGCATGTTGTAGATGTTAAACTTTAATGTGTAAAGAGACTTGTAAACAAAGCTGTCAAATAAATGCAGTTTTCCACAGAATTAGAGTATGTTGTTTATACGTTTAATATAAGTTGAAGTATAAAGCTGCATGAAGCTAAAGTACTCATGTGCCTCACATTACAGTAATTAACTAAATGTCATATTCCATTATAAAGTTTTCCCTTCAAAATAAAAGTTATCTAAAAGAGGGTATTCAGCAGCTGAATAAAAGAAACATGAGTTTAAATGTAAGATTCAAGTTTTATATACTTATTTGCACAGTAAGTAAGTACAATTACTTAAGTTTCTGCACTTAAGTATTTCCAAATTATGGTACTTTATACATCTAATCTACTAATTCACACTACATGGACATATCACAATCCTCTGAATTATTTGACAACTTTAGTTTCTGGTTATTATGCAGGCTTACATTATTTATAAACATAAATAATCTAATATATAATGATACATCATTATAGATTAAGAAACCCTGCACTACATAAAGTAGATAACATCAGTTCCACCTTTACCAACTGGCAACATAAAAGTGATGAACACATTAATGTGTCACTAATTATAATCCAGTAATATAAATTATTCTGAAATGAGTCATTCTGCATAAGGAATACCTCTATTCTTGGTACAGTAAGTATGTCTTGATGCTCTTGTGTACTTTGTTTACCATGCAGAGCTGTTAATGCTCAACATTGGTTTCCAGACTGAAATTACATTGTGCAGCTGCACAGCAAGGCTCATTTTGTAAGGATAACACCTGGTATAATCCTACTGCTGGATGGTCATGCTGGGCTTGATCTATTCTCAATGTGTGTCTCCCAGAGTGGAAAATAAGACAGAGTCGCCCTCTGCTGGTCAAATTTCCACTTTAACGTCTTCGTCACTAAATCCCACTGGTGAGCTGCTCAGTCAGGAAAACAGTTTGAAAAGACACCAAATAAACGGAGCTTAAACTTGTGGAAATGTTTAAAAATGCATGGATAATATCTCAAGAATGCTTTAGTTTGATGGAAAAATACAGCGATAAAAACAACACATTTAACATCATGCGTCTTGAATAAAGAGGTGATACTTAAATTCTCCATATCAGTCTGTATTCACTACTTAAACTTATATTAGATCTGTGACTTAATCTTAATAGATTAATAGAAGCCATATTTAGCAGCTATTCTGCTTTGCATTCATTATCTATCAACACTGTTTTATAGCACATTAATAATACATGGAGACGTGAAATGGCTGGTGTTCCCCTTGGTTAAGATTAGCCTCATTAACCATGATGCATGTGTGCTTCTTTTCACGCTGCAGCTTGTTTGACACTAATGGAGTAAAGCTGGGAGTTAATGTGTAGTTCAGGCCGCTCAGTGAAACAGGGGAGGAAGGCGGCTGACTGGCAGATTGCCTCGGAGGATGGCTAGAGCGACGTAGGCTGGTGCTAAACTGCAATAATGCCGTTATTGGCAGTTACTCACACGTCTCCTTATCATGACCGTGCATGTTATTTATCAAGCTAATGGAGTTACATGGAGCAGGAGTGAGGCACTCTTGATAACCACTGGCATGTGTTTCTGTGAGGCAGATGAATGCTCCAGTGAAACATTTCATCATTTTCTCTTCACATTAGGCTTTAATTCAGTGAGTCACAACACTTGTGGCTCCACTAAACTAGTTGCTGTTCATCACAAACTGGATTGTGTGAGCAGTTGGATTAGAGCTGCTCTCCTTCAACTTTATTTATTTTATCATTTTTTTTTCATTTGTACCCAAAGTTGAACTGAGGAAGGTGATATAAAACAGCCCTCTGATGGTAACTGGCTCCAGACTCATGGCTCTGCTTCCCCCTTGTGGATAAACTCTTCACAGCCTCACGCTGAGCTCCTGACCACCAACACAGAGGAGGAATCCTCTCAGTTTATTTCATCTGATGGCCACTTGGTGCAAGTCTGATCACCGCATCTGTGCCGTTTTTGTGAAAGTCTTCAGTCATGAAAAAGTTTTTTGAGTGTTTGACTAAATATGATATTAAAAACTTGTGGAGCTAAATATTCATTATTCATATATATAATCTATAATTAAAAGAAAATCACATAAATTTGAGCACAAATTTACTTTTTGTACAAATTTCTTATTTCATTTTAATATTCTTTGACCTTATCCTTATTTTTTGTGGTTGCTTCCCCAGATGACCCATATAATCAATACCACTGGAATATTGTTTGTAATCTTCTTGTGTTTTTTTTATCCTGCAGAGGAGCAGTCTAATATACA